>BTHS01000017.1:34353699-34596199 GCA_036184385.1 Tokudaia muenninki | reverse complement strand
CTAATTGAAAAGAGTGAATGAGTCAGTCAGCAAGTCGGCTCCCGACCTCTGTTCCTGGGATCCACATGGCAGAAGGATAGAACTGACTCCAACAAGCTCCACGGTGTATGTGCCCACACACATACACACACAAATAAATAAGCATGTAAACGAAAGCATATTGAATATGGCCGGAATGTGGCTCAGTCGGTAGTGAAAACCTAGATTCTGACCGCAGAACCTCATAAACCAGGCACGGTGGCAAGACCTGTAGTCCCAGGACTCACAAGAGACAGGAGGATCTGAAGTTCAAGACCATCCTCTGCTATGAAATGTGTTAAGGCTAGCCTGGGCTATATTAAATCCTGCCTCGGGAACACATGTAATACATACACACATGCATGCATATATACATACATAGATCAATCAATAGATACATAGATAGATACATAGATCATGGATTGGTAGTTAAATAGATCAATCTATTGATAGATACATAGACACATAAACATCTACAAAAATAGATGATTGATGATAGATAGATAGATAGATAGATAGATAGATAGATAGATAGATAGATAGAAAAAAGTACTATGTACACACACACACACACACACACACACACACACACACACACACACAGAGAGAGAGATTACTGTAGCTGGCCAGACAGCTCAGAACTAGCTTCCCTGCAGACCACGAAGCCTTCTGTGGTTCAAGCCCTCAATAAAGGGGCAGCCTCGTGAACCAGAGGCCATGAATAGCCTCTTTGTGGCTCTGTGGTCACCTGCTCTGAGGGCCCCTCAAGACAGCCTGGTACCACTGTCGCCATTTGCCAATCAGAGCTTAGGAAGGAGGAGGGGCCAACTCTAGGACCCACCAGCCCCAGGCCCAGCTGGGCTTTGCCCCAGGCGAGTTACTCCAGGCCTGCCTCCCTCTGACCAGAAGGGTAGACCAGGCTGTCTCCACTATTGCTATCTCTGCTAACAACATACATATTTATTCTTTGCCTTCCAGGAAACTGAGACCTAGACACAACAAACAGGACCTGGTCCAGAGTTTTCTGGCCTGGTGGCTCTTATAAAATATGGGTTTGGAGAGCTGTATCTGTGACTCAGCAATTAAGAGTACTGTCTGACCTTCAGAGGATCCAAATTAAATTCCCAGAACCCACAAGGTCACGTACAATTCTCTGTAACTCCAGTTCAAGGGGATTCAATGCCCTCAGGTATGTATATTGTTCACAAGGGTGTGAAGCACCCTTACACACAGAATAAATGAAATCTAACAACAACAAAATATGGTTTAGTTTTTATTAGCTTTTGTTTGCTGTGGTGTGTGTGCGCACTTGCTGGGTGTCTTTCCTCGGGAGTCACCTGCTTGCATTTATTTGACAGAATGTCTCCCCAAACCTAGAGCTCACAGATTAGACTAGACAGGCTGGCGAACCCCAGAGATGCATTCACCTGCCTCTGGTTACCGCACTGAGTGTATACTGCACTGAGATTACAAGCATATTTAGACATGTCAAGCTTTTTTGTTTGTTGTTTTGTTTTGTTTTGTTTGTTTTCCAAGACAGGGTTTCTCTGTATAGCCCCAGCTATCCTGGAACTCAGTCTGTAGACCAGGCTGGCCTGCCTCTGTCTCCTGAGTGATGGGATTAAAGGCGTGCACCACCTGGCCACAGCCAGCTTTTTATATGAGTTCCAGGATGAAACTCAGGTTCCCTCGCTAACTCGGAAAGTATTTTGTCTTTTTTTGTCTTTTTTTTTTTCCCAGAGCTGAGGACCGAACCCAGGGTCTTGCGCTGAGCTAAATCCCCAACCCCAACTTGGAAAGCATTTTACTGGCCGTCTTCCCAGTCCCTGGTTTGGTCTTTTTGAGACAGAGTCTCATGTAACCCAAGCTGGCCTTGAACCTAAGATTCTCCCTCCTGCTTCAACCTCCCTGAGTGCTGGATGACAGGCGTGAGCTACCACAGTGTTGAATGGACAAAGTGTGACCATCTGCCTGGGTCTTAAAATGCTCCCTCCTCCCACCTCCCCTCAAAAGTAGGCACCAAACCTGCCCAGTGGCTCCATTAGAGTCACACCTTCATCTCAGTACTCAGGAGGCTGAGGCAGGGGGATAGAAAGGAGGGGGCCAGCCAGAGCCTTCCTCCCCGGCATGTGGGAATCTCTGGGCTCCATCTCTAGCAGTGCATAAACCAGGAGAGATGCAGGCTGTCACCCCAGCACATGGAGTTCCCGTCCTTGACGAATAGTGAGTTTCAGGGCTGCCTTGGCAACAAGAGACCCTGTCTTACAAATAAATAAGGATGGCTGGAGAGATGGTGCAGCGGTTAAGAGCACAGGCTGCTCTTCCAGAGGACCCGGGTTCAATCCCCAGCACCCACATGGCAGCTCACAACTGTCTGTAACTCCAATTACAGAGGATCTGATACCCTCACTCAGACATTCTGCAGGCAAAACATCCACATAAGATAAAACTAAATAATAAATAGGAAGCTGGGCAGTGGTGGTGCACGCCTTTAATCCCAGCACTGCAGGGTGGAGCTCTGAGTTCAAGACCAGCCTGGTGTACAAAGTAAGAGTGTGTATGTGTGTGTGTGTGTATTTATAATACATATACTTAAAATATGCACACACGCGCACACACACACACACACACAGAGGGGGAGAGAGAGAGAGAGAGAGAGAGAGACCGAAAAACAGAGGCTAAGGGCAGAGGCAGCCTCCAGCCTATTCTGAGGCAGGGTCTCCTATCTCAGGCTAGCTTCTGAGTCTGGATCCTCCTATCTCCATCCATCTCCTCAGAACTGTCAGTGCAGGGAGCACCACCATGTCAGGAGCACCACCACGTCAGGAGCACCACAATATCCAGCATATGTTGTTGTCATTGTTGTTGGTTTTTTTTTTGTTTTTTTTTTTTTTTTTGGTTTTTCGAGGCAGGGTTTCTCTGTGTAGCCCTGGCTATCCTGGAACTCACTCTGTAGACCAGGTTAGCCTCGAACTCAGAAATCCGCCTGCCTCTGCCTCCCAAGCGCTGGGATTAAAGGCGTGCGCCACCACCGCCCGACTGTCATTGTTGTTTTTAAGATTGATTTTATTTTTATTTATGGAATGCATATGTGTGCACATGTGTGGATGCAGGTGCCTTGGAGGCCAGAGAAAGGTGTCAGAGTGCCTGGAACTGGAGTTAGAGACAGCTGTGAGCCACCAAGTTGTAGACGCTGGGAATCAAACTTGGGTCCCCTGCAAGAGCAGCAAATGCCCTTTTCCATTGAGACATCTTCCCCAGACCCTCCAGCATTCCCAGGGGTGCAGGGGTTGGGGGGAGTGTATAGAGATAGGGCCTCCCTATTTAGTCCAGGTTGGCCCCAAACCCTCAACAATCTTTCTGTCTCAAATTCTGGGGTTACAGGTGTGCCCCAGCACAGTCAATATCCATTCTGAGGGAGAAACCTGGGATGGCCCTGGGAGCCCGGCCTTGAGTCCAGCTCCCTAGAAGACAAAACACTGTGCAATCCACCTATCTGTGCCAGGTCCAAGGTGAATTCTGTGAAACAAGGCAACCGTGGCCAGTGCTTGGCAAGAGCCTGGCTAATTAAGAGGGCACTTTAGTGTCATGGGCAGAGCCAGGCTCGTGCCAAGATATCTCTCTGCCAGAAGGGGGGTCACTGCCTGGTGCCAGGCCTTGGCCTTGCCTGCCTGGCAGCCACCCCAGCTTAGCCCCTCAGAGACTGTCGGGGCTCCCCTTCTGGTGAGCTGGGCCCCAGTGTCTGGCCTCGGACCCCATCTGTCCTTCGAAGTACCTGGCCCTCAGACAACTCCTCCCTAAGCTGGGGTAGGCAGAGCCAGCTTCTAGAACCCAGCCTTGCGGTTGTCCCAGATCCATTAAACTCTGAGTGCCCGTCCGATGTTCAAGAGAGAAAACAATAGCCAGGCATAGTGGCACACACACATGTAGTCCCAGCACCCAGCCTGCGGAAGCAGGAGAATTACCAAGAGTCTGAGAGGCTAAAGAGATGACTCAGATCAGCTTCAGAGTATTTGCAGCCTTTGTACTGGTGATGGCTCACACTTTTAATCCCAGCACTCAGGAGGCAGAGGCAGGCAGATATCTTGGTTCCAGGCCAGCCTGGTCTACAGAGGAAGTTCCAGGACAGCCAGGGTAACACAGAGAAACCTTGTCTCAAGAAAGAAAAAAGAAAAAAAAAGAGTACTTGAGGTTCGTGCAGAGGAACCAAGCTCGGCCCCAGCACCCACTGCCTGTCACTGCAGCTCCGGGAGATCGGACACCCACCCATTCTCCACAACCTCGGTGTCCTTCCTCAAGACTCCAGGTACAGTTGCTGGAAGTCGAGCCCGGCAGCCTCAACACCCGTGAGGTGTTTTTTTTTCTTTTTTAAGATTTATTTATTATTATATCTAAGTACACTGTAGCTGTCCTCAGACACACCTGAAGAGGATGTCAAATCTCTTTACAGGTGGTTGTGAGCCACCGTGTGGTTGCTGGGAATTGAACTCAGGGCCTTCGAAAGAGCAGTCAGTGCTCTTAGCCACTGAGCCATCTCTCCAGCCCGAGGTGGTTTTTTCTAATTTACCGGAAAGAGCAGATTTGGCTGACTAGGACCTGCCTGCCCCGTCAGATTCCCTGGGTGGCTAAGGGAACTCCCCTTTCTGTCTCAAGAGCTGAAATTGGAGACACAGAAAAGTCCAATTCTTTTGGCTAAACCAGAAGACAAGGAGTTGTGACGAGAAACGAGAAAGCCCACAAGTAGGGGATTCCCAAGGTTGGGTAGCTAGAATGTACCCAGGAAAGGACCCTGGAATATTCTCCACCGCCCTGGGTTTGCCGTCCTTAGCAAATAGCTTTGGGATCCTGAGGTGGCTTTCGGGGCTCCAGACATCACACCTCCATGACCTCCTAAATGAGGCCCCTTCAAAGTCTGTATTTATTTATGTATTATCTTTTGAGACAAGGTCTCATGTAGCCCAGGCTGTCAAACTCACTCTGTGTCCGAGGCTAGCCTTGAACTCATTTTTTTTAAAGATTTATTTTATTTATATGAGTACACTGTAGCTGTCTTCAGACACACCGGAAGAGTGCCTTGGATCCCCTTACAGATGGTTGTGAGCTACCACATGGTTGCTGGGAATTGAACTCGGGACCTCTGGAAGAGCAGTCAGTGTTCTTAATCGCTGAGCCATCTCTCCAGCCCCTAGGCTTGAACTCTTAATCCTCTAGCACATCCTTCTCCCTAATACTGCTTGTCAGCCGCTCTCATACCACAGCAAACACAGCAGAGCTCCTTGACCTCAGAATGGGTGAGGCTGCCTCATGCCTAGCCACTGACCAAAGGCTTCAACCTGACATTAAATGTGTGGGCTGCATTAGAGAAAATTAGCTCAGACTCAGTTTTCTTACAGAGTTCTCGCCAAATCGATCCCTTTGGGTTTCGTCGTTGGTATTTATTGTTTTGCAGAGTTGTTGACTTGATAGGTTGTTTTAATCCCAATCTTGCTGGGCAGTGGTGACACACACCTTTGATCCCAGCACTTGGGAGGCAGAGACAGGCTGATTTCTGAGCTTGAAGCCAGTCTGGTCTAGAACAAGATCCAGGACAGCCAGGGCTACACAGAGGAACCCTGTGTTTAAAAAAACTCAAAAACTCTTAATTTTAATCTCAGTCTGTGTGTGTGTGTGTGTGTGTGTGTGTGTGTCTGTGAGTGCCTGTGTGTGTCTGTGTGCGTGTGTGTCTGTGTGTCTGTGAGTGCCTGTGTGTGTCTCTGTGTGTGTATGTGTGTGTCTGTGTATACCCCACTGTACTCAAGTACAGGACAATTTTCAAAGAGTCAGTTTTCCCCTAGTGATACATATATATCATGTCTTTTGCTTTCCTTGCTTTGGATCTTTCAAACTAGCCAGGAGACATTCAGATCTTCTTGGCGATTCTCCTGCCTCCGCCTCCCATCTCACCGAGGGTTTCAGCTGTACACCATGGAATCCAGCTTTTTCTGCCTGGCTCCCAGGGAAGGAACCAGGTCATCAGGCTTGTGTGACAGCTGCTTTGACCTACTGAGTGACCTCACTCGCCCAGGGTTTTTGAGACAGAGTCTCATACTAACCCCAGACCGGCCTCAAACTCAAAATGATCCTCCTGCCTCAGCACCCTTGGCTACTTTTGGAAACAGAGTCTCTCAATGTAGCCCAGGTTAGCCTTGAACTCTCTATCCTCTTGACGGAGCTTCTGAAACTGCTGGAATTACAGACATGTGCTGCCATGCCTGACTCCTTTGTTGAGACAGAGAAGGTCTTTAGTATCCCGAATTGGCTGTAAACACACTATGTAGCTGAGGCTAGCCTAGAACCAACCCCAGGTGTGTATCGCCACACCCAAGCATGCTGCCAACTAATTGGTCCCCCAGCCCTTAACTTTGTTCTCTTTCTGTGTGAGTGAACACGTACGCATGTAGAGGTCAGAGAATCTGTGTGAGTGTACATGTGTGCATGTAGAGGTCAGAGGAAGACACGGCGTCATTTGTCAGGTATGGAACTTTCCAAGGAGAGTAGTCTAGCCGGTCAGTGAGTCTAAGTCCCAGAGGTCCGCTGGCCTCTGCCTCCCCAGTGTGTGTATAGGTCAAAGGTGGACAAGGCGTGTCCTGTGCAGTGCTCTCTGTTTACTGAGCAGGCTCTCTTTGCTGAGCCTGGAGCACACCGACTGGGCTAGTCTAGCCAGCCAGCTTGCTCTGGAGATCTGTTGTCTCACCTTCTGAGTGCTGGGATTACAAATGGGCCACCACACCCACCTGACATTTGATGCGGGTTCTGGGGATCCTGTGTGCTCATATTTTTTTTTGTGTGTCTTTTATCTTTAAAATTACTTTAACCATATGTCTAGATTATTGATTTATTTATTATTTAATTTAATTTTTTGTTTTTTTTTCAAGACAGGATTTGTGTGTATGTATGTGTGTGTGTGTGTGTGTGTGTGTGTGTGTAGCCTTGGCTGTCCTAGAGCTCACTCTGTAGAACAGACTGGCCTCAAACTCACAGAAATCCATCTACTTCTACCTCCTGAGTGCTGGGATTAAGGTGTGTGCCACCACGGCCCTGCAAGAGACCCCGTCTCAAGGCAACAAGGCAGAGAGCAACAGAGAGAGACACTTAGGATCCTGCTCTGGCCTCCAAGTGCACATGCACACTCAGATACGTGGACTGCACACACACACATACCACATACAAAATACGTGAAGCCAGTCAGGCGTGGTGCTTTAAGGCACCTGCTGAGGCCGGAGGGTCTCATGAGTTCCTCTCCAGCCTGGGCTACATAAGAAGACTGTCTCAGCAGTTGAAAGTGCTTACTGATCTTGCAGAGGACCTGAATTTGGTGCCTAGTCACCATAGCTGCTGCTTATAGCCGCCTGTAACTCCAGCTCCAAGATCAAACAAAGCGTCTGGGCTACACACACACACACACACACATCACAAACCTACCACCACTACCACCAAACAGGTAACCAGTAGATCTGTAGCCAGGACTCACCAGCGCTGGGTGAATGACTCCTCCCAGGCCATCTACCTCTCAAGCCTCAAGCCTTGGGCCCACCCACGGCTCAGAGAGGGTAAGAGACTTGCCTGAGGGTCCCCAGCAAGCCAGGGATGTGGAGCAAGCAGCCAGACCTCCTGCCGCGGAGCCAGATGGGCCTCAGGAAATCCTGGCAACACTGGCCTGGAAACAGTTGTTTTGTTTTCTTGGCTGCCCTGCGATCTCAGCCAGCTGTTTCTCTTCATGTCCAGGAAGGTTTGGAAAGGAAGGCCTCTTCACCGGAAAGACCTGAAGCCTGAGCCCTGGTTCTCTCTTAATGAGATCCCCAGATCTTTGGAGGCTTCAGGATGGGGAGGGCACTCTGAGAGGAGGAAGGGGGGATGTCCTCAAGGAAGGAAGGAGGAGTGGGTGGGGGGGACGGAGGAGAAACAGCAGTTTTTTATTGTATGTGTGTGGTGTTGTGTTTGCAATTATGTTTGTGTACCATGTGTGTACCTGCCGCCCATGGACATCAGAAGAGGGCGTCAGATCCCCTGGATCTGGAGTTACAGACAGTTGTGAGCCACCATGTGGGTGCTGGGGACAGAACACAGTCAGTGCTCTTAACCCCTGAGCCCCAGATGCTCAACAACAGGTTCTGATTTCCCACCTCCCAAAATCTCATTTAGAGAAGCCCTGGAGGCCCCGTAAGCAGCAATAGAGACCAATAGGCACAGAACCCTTCCTCCAGGCAGGGAGGCTGTCACTTAGAGCAGGATGGGACATTTGAAATAACTTAAGGGGCTGGACAGATGGCTTGGAGGTTAAAAGATGCTTTTGCAAAGGACTTGAGTTCAGTTCCCAACATCCACCTTAGGCATCTCACAACCACCCAAAACTCCAGCTCCAGAAACTACAGCGCCCTCTTCTGGCCACCAAGGGTACCTGCATTCACATGTACATACCCATCCATATACAAACACGTAAGATACACATAATTAAAACACAAAATCTTTGGAAAGGTGGCTCAGTGGTTAAGAGAATTTCCTGCTTTCCCAGAGAACCTGGCTTTAATTGCCATCATCAGTTGGCTCACACCACCCATAATTCCATCTCCATCCCCAAAGATAGCTTCTGGCCTCCACAGGCAATATACTCAAGTGTGTGAACCTATACACAGACACACAATACACACATAATTTTAAAATAAAATAAAATCTAAAAGAAAACTTTTGTGTTAAAGTTTACTTAGGGAATATCTCATTGGTAAAGCACTTGCTAGCATGTAGAGGGACCTTCAGAGACACCCCTCCCTCCATCTCTTCCTCCCCACTCCACCTTCTGTCCTTCTTCCCTCTTAGTCCCTCCTCTCCTCTCCTATTTCTTCCTCTTATTTCACCCTCTCAGCACCTCACTCCGTAGGCCGAGGCAGCCCTCAGACTCACAGTCCTCTGTCTTAGCTTCCTTACTCTTGAAATCAGAGGCAGGTGCCACCATGCGTGGCTGAAAGCAGTTATCTTCAAGCAATGGCGTATCCCAGAGCCAGGTGGGGTGCACTGGCTAGGGCAGGGGTCTCCAACTTCACAACCATCATTCCTGTACAATGACCCTGGCAAAGGAACCTGCCCTTCTTGATCATGAGTCAAATGCAAGGTAAGGGGAACAAAAAAACCAGAAGCCACCCCTTCAACAGAGGGCAGAACTTCCCCAGGCCTGTGGTTCCAAGCCTACACTGGACTTTTATCTCTGATCATAGGTTTAGTCTATTATCTGCAAGAGAGAACAAATCCTGTCCCCGCTCCCGCCCCACCACGCCCCATTAGCACCAGTCAGTTTGCAGGATGCCAGGCCCAGCCCTTTCTGATCATCACAGATCCTAAGTCACCACAGCCTCCTCCAGGGGTAGCAGTGTTCCCTGGGGATATGTAAGAGGCCTGCTGAATCATGTGATCTGGACCCGGGATGTGGCTCCGGCAGAGAAGTACTGGACTAGCGGGCTGGAGGTCCTCGGGTAAACCAGACCCGAGGGCACACAGTGCTACCCCAGCATTGGGAAGAGGGACAGACAGGAGGATCAGGAGTTAATAACAAACTTGGGGTCTGTGGTCAGTTTGAGGCCAACCTGGGCTACATGAGAACCTGTCTCAAATAACAGAGAGAGAGAGAGAGAGAGAGAGAGAGAGAGAGAGAGAGGAAGAAGACAGATAGTGTAGCATGTGCCTTTAATCCTTTAATCCCAGCACTTGAGAGTTCACGGACAGTCTGGTCTACAGAGCAAGTTCCAGGACAAGGCTACAAGGCTATCTGGAACCTAAAAGTGTTTTCCCTTTTGTTAGGCACTGTACTCAGGGCTTCTGAATAGTCAGGTGCTCCACCACTGAGCCCCAGCCCCAGCCTTTTTACTGTTTTACAAAAATAATTTTAATTTTCAAATTATTTTTAATTTCTTATTTATGTGTACACATGTGTGTGAGATGTATGCTACATGTATGTGGTGCCTGTGTGTGTGTGTGTGTGTGTGTCATATGTATGTGATACTTGTGCATGTGTGTGAGTGTATGTATGTGTGAGTGTATGCCACACGTATGTGGTGCTTCTATGTGTGCATGTATGTATGTGTGTATGAGTGTATGCCACATGTATGTGGTACCTAGGAAGACCAGGAGATGGTGTGGGGTCCCCTGGAACTGGGGTTACAGGCAGTTGTGAGCCACCTAATATAGATGCTGGGGACTTCAGGTCTTCTGGGAAGAAGCAAACGCTGTTAACTGTTGAGGTATCTCTCCAATTCATGTGGCCAGACACAAACACTCATAAACGCTACTACTGAGCCTCCTCCCCAGACCCATCTTTTCCTTTTTAGAGATAGTGTAGGCTTCTCAAACAAACACACAAACAAAAACTAACAACCTGGATTTGATGGTACATTCCTTTAATCCCAGCACTCAGGAGGCAGAGGCTGAAGGCGTCTCTGTGAGTTCAAGGCCAGCCTGACTATATAGTAAATTCCACGTCAGCCAAGATTACATAGAAAGACCCTCTGTCAAAAAAAAAAAACCCTAGAAGTCATAAGGCATGCTGATCCATGCCTGTAACCCCAGCATTCGGGAGTGTGGACAGGGGAAGGAGTACAAGGCCAGCCTAGATGTGTATTGAGTTTGAAGCCAGTCTGGGACACATGAGATCCTGTCTCTATTTTTTTAAAGATTTATTTATTTTATTTGTATGAGTACACTGTAGCTGTCTTCAGATATACAAGAAGTAGGCATCAGATCCCATTACAGATGGTCGTGAGCCACCATGTGGGTGCTGGGAATTGAACTCACGACCTCTGGAAGAGCAGTCAGCGCTCTTAACTGCTGAGCCATCTCTCCAGCCTGAGACCTTGCCTCTAAATGAATGAATGAATGAATGAATAATTTTTAAGGATTTACTTTACCTTTAAATGTGTGTATGTGTCTTGGAGTGGTGCATGCATGCAGGTGCCTGAGGAGGCCAGAAGAGGGCGTCAGATCCCCTGCAGCTGGAGTTATAGGTGGTTATGAACGTTTGTGTAGTGTGTTAGGAACTGAACTTGGGTCCTCTGCAAGAGCAGCAGATGCTCTTAGCCACTGGGCCGTGTCTTCACTCCCGAGTTTTTAAAAAGAATCAGTTTTAGGATGGGGTATTCTCTCGCCTCTGCACCTGCTCTGCATGGCCCAGGACTTGGTTTGTAATTCCAGCACTACAAAATAAACAAAGAAGCAAATAGAGAGAAAAAAGGCAACAGGAAGGAAAACTTACGATAAATTTCATTTAAGGGGGGGCGGGGCTGGAGAGATGGCTCCGAGGTTAAGAACACTGGCTGGCCCTTCTGTAGGACTTCAGTGCCATTCCCAGCACCCACGGGGCGGCTCACAACCATCTGCAATGCGATCTGATGCCCTCTTCTGGTAAGCAGGTGTACCTGCAGACAGAACACATGTAGATATAAAATAAATAAACTGGGCAGTGGTGGCACAGGTCTTTGATCTCAGCACTTGGTTACACAGTGAAACTCTAAGATGGATGGATGGATGGATGATGGATGGACAGACAGACAAATAAAAATTTTTAAATAAAATTTTATTTTAAATTACTTTTTTTTTTTACTTAAAGATCTACTCAGAGTGGGGTGTTCTGATGCACTGGGGGAGGGGCTGGCTTTAGAGAAAGAGGGACCTTGGGAGGTGAAGACTATGGAGGCTCAAGAGATCGATACCTGCGTGTCTTGTGGTAACACTTTTCGGTTATAATTAAAGCAAAGAACTTCAGTACCTGGTGGCTTAAACTGGCCCGACTGGAAAGTGGGGTTATTATGTTCATCTGTGGGTTTCTCTGAAGATCAGACAACGGGTGGTATCTTTTCCCTTGGTCACTTGAAATTCAACATGGCCACCTGAGTTTTTGACTTTTATTCTCCTCGGTTATGAGTCACTGCGGGAGCTCAGCCTCAAACAGGAGGCTCCTGCCTTTGTTTCGTTTGTTTGCTGATGGATTTTTGGGAGGGTGTTTGTTTTTGAGACAAAGTTTCTTTGTGTTGAAACCCTAGTACTCCTATTCCAGAGTGGAGAAAGGAGAAACAAATGTTCAAGGTCATCCTCAGCTACATTTTGAATTTGAAGTCTTGGCAGTCCTAGAGCTCAGCTCTGTAAACCAGGCTGGCCTCCAGCTCTCAAAGATCCGCCCACCTCTGAATCCTGAGTGCTGGGATTAAAAGCGTGTGCCACCACCTACCTCTGTCTTTGACTTGTTTTGTGTGTGTGTGTGTGTGTGTGTGTGTGTGTGTTTTCACACTCACACACATCCACCGTGCTAACATGTGGAGATCAGAGAACATTTTTTGAGAACCAGTTCTCTCCACTATGAGGGTTCTGGGGGTCAAACTGAGGTTGGCAGACCTGGCAGCTGCAGCTTTACTGCTGAGCCATCACTGGGGTCTCCCTGCTCTTTCTTGGACACTGCCTCATGCAGCCAGATCCTGGCCAGTCCCCCTCCTCTCAAGTGCTGGGAGTTCAGGCATGCACAACCATGCCCAGATTCCAAATTGTTATTTGTACCTTTAGAAATTATCACCTCTCTTAAGCCAGATGTGGTGGCGAAAGCCGGTACTCTCAGCACGTGGGGAGAGGAGGCAGGAGGATCAGAAAAAAGTTGACCTCTGTTACACGGTGAGTTAGTTCCAGGCCAGCCCAGACCCTGTGTCCAAAACCAAAACAAAAGAGATGACTTAGTTCATGGGCACCGCGGGGACTTTGGGGAACGCTGGGGGCGTGATTTGTGGTCTAGATCACACCTTGATACCCTGGGGGTTGGCCTGGCGAAGTGGGTGTGGCAAAGTTTGCCACTTTCTTTGTGCTAGTTGTGGGTGGGAGCTACCAGAGATGGACCAATCTGGAGAGTTCCAGGCTCTGAGGTCAGGAGCGTGGGCGGAGCTTGCAGGGGAAGCCGGCCCGTTTCAGGGCCTGCGGTTCTGGGGAGAAGAAGATACTGTGGGTTTCTCTCTGGCCCCCTGCTCCCCAGTTGTGTGTCGTGTCTACCCCCAACCTTTGTCTCCCACTATAGAGGGCGCTGGGATTCAGCAGATCAGAGATGGCTGCTTCTGGCCCGGACAGAGATGAAAGCCTTCTGCAAATCTTGGTTTTCTAAATCCTGTGAGATCCAGGGAAGCAAGATTTTCCAACTCCCACAGGTCGAAGCAGCCACAGTCCCTTCCCTGTGCCTACGTGGTACGTGGGAGCCCAAAGAAGCTGCAAACTATTGTGAAATCAGCACTCGAGTAGACCCAGAGTCTCTTAAACCAAAGGGGGGGGGGGGACGGAGGCGGTGTCTTGGGCTACATTTGGAGGTAAAATTAATGCGGGTGGGGGTCTGAATCAGCTGACAGATGTGTGATCCCTGCCCTCAGGAAGCAGAGGGAGAAGGAATGATACCGATCTGGGGCCAGCCTGGGCTACAGACTATATAATCAGAAACCTGGTAATCCCAAGTATGCTAGCACATACCTATAATCCCAGCACTGGGTAGGCAGTAAGAGGTTGATCTCTGTGAGTTCAAGGTTAGCCTAGTCTACAAAGGGAGTTCTAGGACAGCAAGAACTACATAGAGAGGTCCTGTCTCAAACAACACAAACCACAGTACAATAGCTAGCAAGCCAGGCCCTTACTCCCAACATTCAGGAGGTAGAAGCAAGTGGGCCAGGAGTTCAGTGTCATCTTCTCCTTCTTAAAGAGTTTGAGGGGTAGCCTAGGCTATATGAGACCATCATATATATCAGTAGGTAAAATACATGGGGACTTGATTTAGGTGTCCAGTATTCATATAAAAAGCTGGACTCCTGGCACCCTGTAGAGACTGCTGGCCCCTGCCTCCTCTAAGTCAGTGTTAAAGTCATGTGCCACACAAGCCGACACACCCAGCACATGAATGTTTTCTGAATCTCATTTCTGGGGCTGCTCTTCCCCTATTCCAGGCTAGCTGACCAACGAACCAGCAAGTTTCCTGCAGATTCTCAGGTATCTTTCTCTCGTCTGGCTACAGGCGTTCTGGGGTTACAGATGCATGGCCCTGAATCCAGTTTTTCGTGTGCATTTCAAAGCGCCAACTCAGGTCATCTAGACAGAATCTCTTTACATATCTACATAGCTCAGCTGTCTTGGAACTTACTATGTAGACCAGGCTGGCCTCAAACTCAGAGATCAGCCTGCCTCTGCCTCCTAAGCATTAGGATTAAAGGCCTTCACCAGGCCGAGATATTTTGCCTTTCAGAACCCAGAATTCCTCCTCCGAAACGTCTCTGTGGGTGTCTCCCCCCGGAGTCCTCCGCATAGGCAGGTACAGCCCCGCCCAGCCTGAGCCGATGAGCGCGTCTCTATCGCCACCTGGCGGCTGCCATGAACATAGCGGCCTATCCAGGAGAGGTGATGCGAGGTCTAAACTACGTGGAATTCAAGGGTGGGGCCCTCTTTTCTCCCGTCCTTACGAAAGGTAAACCCAAGAGCTGAGCTCAGCCTGTAACTGTCCTCTTAGCGATGGTGGACGTCTTCCCTAAGGAGGACAAGTTGGATTCGGGACCTGGAGAGCGTGCATTTATTTCCAAGTGCCACACAAAGTTGGGTGCCCAACGTTCAGCCTGCAATCCAATAAGAATCATTCTTAACCTTGTTATGCTCATGTGTACGAACTGAGGCTGGGTGAGGAACAACTGGCACCTTTACCCTAACCCAGTGCTTTTGAATCTTAAGGCATGCCTCGCCCCAGCCTGGGCTTACACCCGATGCACCTAATACCTGATGACAAAGAACCCATTTCACCTCTCTGTCCAGTGGCTGCTTTTATTTGGAAGGAGTAAGTTAGATCGAGACGGGATCTCCTTGCTCACCCAGACTTCTGCCTAGGCTCAGACTGAAAGCACTATGCCAAGGTCAGAGCACCCAGCCCAATGCCAAGGTCAGAGATGGGGTTCTATGAGGACAGAGTGGAATCCCCACCTTCATGAAGAGCTAACTCTCCTCTCCCACTCGAGGTCCTCCTGTGACATCCCCCTGCACTGCTAGTGGTGTCTGCTGAGGTCTGGGGAAGGAGAGCACCTAAGGGTGGTCGTGTTAGAGATGGGAGAAAGTATCTCAGGCTGGGCTCCTCTTCCCTCAGCCTGCCCAGCCTTGTCTACCTGTCACCCCCAGCTCCCAGGGAATCTGCAGAGTCACTTCTGAAGGCCCACAGATACAACTGTGGGAACAATGAGTATCTTTCAGTACATTAGGCTGCAAGCCCAGCTGCTAGTACATGCTTTGTCAATGTCCTAGGAAGCTAACCCCACCACGTCCCCTACTGTCCTCTCCATATTGGCAGCCAAAGCCAGCTACCACCACAGGACCTATGCACTACCTGTGTTCTGTGTCTGATGCACCTGCAAGCTAAGACATTTGGCTCACTCTCACAGCCAAAACCCCTGGTCCAGCATGGAGACATCTGCAAGTCCATACAGCTTGTATGGACAAAACTGTCCAGGTACAAACACAAAAGTGCCCGTGTGTGGAGTAGTGTTAGTGGACAGCTGTGTCCTGACCCACGCTCCTAGGGAGTAGCGTAGGGACTGTTAGACCAAGAGTAAAGTGTCCCTAATGGCCTGCTGCTAGCCTCAGAACTATCGGCTCCCGCCTTCAGAGCCACTGGTCTCTTCTGGAACACAGGATGCAACTATAAACTACATCTCCCAGAGTCCCTGGCAGCCAACTTCCTGTTAGGTTTTGCCAACAGCAGGCACCAGAGCTCAACCTGTCTGTGATGGATCTGCCTATAGGTCACCTATGAGAACCCCTTCACAGAGGCATGTTTTGAAAAACAAATTAATAATAATGTTGGGCATAGTGGCACAGATCTTCAATCCCAGCACCGCGGGAGACAGAGGCTGGCAACTCTCTGTGAGTTCAAGGTCAGCCTGGTCTACATATCAAGTTCCATACCAGCCTGGGCTACATGGTAAGACCCTATCTCAAAACAAACAGTGCAGACAGCATAGTCTTACCAGAAGGAGCTGGTACACGCCTGTCATGCCAGCACTTGAGAAGTAGAGGCAGGAGGATGAAAAGTGCAAGCCCAGCCTCAGCTACATAGCAAGCTCCAGGCTAGCCTGGGCTCCATGAGATCCTGTCTCAAAGATGCAAAATGACTAAATAAGAAATAAAAAATTGGGGCTGGAGAGATGGCTCAGTGGTTAAGAGCACTGACTGCTCTTCTGGAGGTCCTGAGTTCAAATCCCAGCAACCACATGGTGGCTCACAACCATCTTTAAAAAGATCTTACTCCCTCTTCTCGAGTGTTTGAAGACAGCTACAGTGTACTTACATATAATAAATAAAATCTTAAAAAAAAAAAGAAATAAAAAATTAGCCAGGCATGGTGGCACAGTATTAGGAAGGCAGAGGCAGGAAGAGCTCTGTGAGTTCGAGACCAACTTTGTGTACATCAGTCAGGACTAAATAGTAGAGACTCTGTCTTTAAAAAAAAAAAAAAGCAATTAAACAATAGCCAGATGTGGGGTGCACATTGAATGTCAGCACCTGAAAGGCAGAGGCAGACAGGAACCCTGTTGAGTTCAAGCCGCCTGTTCCACATAGAGAGTTTCAGAGCAGTCAAAGCTACACAGTTAGACCCTGTATTTTTTGTTTTGTTTTTGTTTTTTGTAGCCCTGGCTGTCCTGGAACTCACTCTATCAACCAGGCTGCCCTCGGCCTCAAACTCAAGAGATGTGCCTACCTCTGCCTCCCAAGCACTGGGATTAAAGGCATAGTGGTTAATTCATTTTTTATAGGACTCCTGTATGTGAGAACAAGTGGGTCTGATTTTTTTAAAGATTTATTTATTTATTTTACAGATATGAATGTTCTATCTACAGGTACACCTGAGTGCCAGAAGAGAGCATCAGATCTCATTACAGATGGTTGTGAGCCACCATGTGGTTGCTGGGAATTGAACTCAGGACCTCTGGAAGAGCAGTCGGTGCTCTTAACCGCCGAGCCATCTCTCCAGTCTCAGGGAGAGTTCTTTATTTTTAGTTATCTATGCCTGTTTCAGTTTGTGCAGGTGAGTGCAGATGCCCACAGAAGCCAGAATGTCAGAGCCCCTGAATCTGTCGTCATATTGTGGTCCTTGTGAGGCCCTCAGTGGGTGCTGGGAACTGAACTTGGATCCTTTGCAAGAGTAGCAGTACATGTTCTTAGCCACTGAGCCATCGCTCAACCCTTATTTACTTATTTAGTTATTTATAGACAGGGTCTGACTCTGTAGCCAGGCTGGCCTCAAACTCAGAGATCTCCCTGCCTCTGCCTCCCAAGTGCTGGGATTAAAGGCCTGAGTCACCACTATGTTTTGTTTTGTTTTTTGTTTTTTTAAGGATTCAGGCTATCCTGGACTCACTATGTAGTCCGGGATGACCTTGAAATCACAGTGGTCCACCTTTCTCGTCTTCCCAAGTGCTGGGATTACAAGGGTGAGCCACCAAGCCTGGTCCTTGATGCATGCGGCTGAGAAAACTGAGAAACTGGCCTCACCAGTTTACTTGCAGGGTGTGGGAGACTAGAACAAGAAATAAGGTTTCGCCACGAGGTGGCGCCAGAGAGAAGCCTCTGTCCTGCTGGTCTCGCCCTGACCGGACCTCTCCAGTTTCTGAACTGACTTTGCCTTGTCCCTCAGCCGTTTTTTCTACCTCCACTTTCCTTTCTGCTCCTACGAAACAAAGCCTCAGCTGCCCCACCCACCCTCCTCTTGAACAACCTCTTAGTTCATTCTGGCCAAGTTGTTTAAACCTCCCTGCGCTTGGGGACGACTTGGAGCTGGAGAGGTGGCGCAGGGGTTAACAGCCTTGGCTGCTCTTCCAGGGGACTCGGGTTTAATTCTCAGAACCCACACGTGTGCTCACAACTACATGTAACTGCAGATCCAGGAGAGCCAATGCCCTTTTCTGACTCTCAAGGGCATCAGGCACACATCCGGTGCTCAGATATACATGCAAGCAAGCATCCGTATATGTGTGAAAATAAAAATGAAATTTAGGAAGGAAGAAAGAAAAAGAAACTGTAAGGGTCATGAGGAGTTTCCCCTGGAGAGTTGGGGTATAGCCCCAGGATCAATATCTTTCTTTTTATTTTGTTTGTTTGTTTGTTTCAAGACAGACTCACAGTGTGAAGCTCTGGTTATCCTGGAATTTGCTATATAGACCAGGCTACCCTTGATCTCACAAAGGTCTGCCTGCCCATGCCTCCAGAGCCCTGGAATGGGCGTGTCCCACTACACGCAGACATATTGGCAGATAACGTTCTTCCGGACACTTGGGAGGCAGAGGCAGGGACAGGGAACTCTTTGAGTTCCAAGCTAGCTTGGGATACGTAGCGAGACCCTGTCTCAATTTTTATTCATTTATTGTGTGTGTGTGTGTGTGTACACGCGCATGCACACGCATGCATGCATGCACACATGTAGAAGACAGAGTCAACTCTGGGAGGCTGCTTGCTTCTCTTCTTCTGTCAGGGGTTCTGGCCATTGAACTTATTAGCTAGGTTTTCGGGCTCGCACCGCAAGCACTCCCTAAGCCATCCTGATGGCCCTGGCCTGGAACTTTCTGGCCCCTGGCTTTAGCCACCTGAGTCCTGGAATCCCAGGCACGCACCACCAGGCCCGTCCTCTTTGCGCTTCTGTCTTTGGAGCCCTTTCATCAGCCCACACTATCCTGTCTACCTCAGGGCTTGAGCTCTGCACCTGCCCCCAGATGTCCTCACTGCCCAAACAGGCTGCGGAGGTTCCGGCCACCTGGAACTGGAGTCTAAGTGACCTGCCCAACTGGGTCCTGCTAAATGTACTGGCCTTGAGCCTTACCTGAAGTGACCCCAGGCTAAGGGACAGGACAGGACAGGACAGGACGACTAGAGACTGGGCTGGCTGGCCCCATTCCTTAGAAACATAAGCCTTTACAGCTAGCCATGAACTAGCCACAGTGAGCTGGTCCCTCCCACCTTAACGAGTCTGTCTTCCCGGCTCCCAGAGGGGCTAAGGCAAAGGAGGCTTAATACAGCAGTCTCCTTTGTTGAGCACCTACTGTGTGCGTGGGACTCATGCCTCAGCCTGTGTGTCATAGTTTCATGACAACCGCTAGGCCAGGGGTTCTCAACCTGTGGGTCACACATCAGATACTTACATTACAATCTGAAACAGTTGCAAAATTACAGTTATGCGGTGGCAGCCAAATAACTTTATGGTTGGGGGGGGGTCACCACCACATGAGGAAGTACATTAAAAGGTCACAGCATTAGGAAGGTTGAGAACCACTGCTCTAGAGAGATTAGTGCCTTATAGCCTAGAAGAAGCAGAGGGGTAAGAGGTCACTCTCTCAGCGGGTACGGGTTAGCCATTTTGTCTCCTTGTTTCTAGAAAGTATCAAGGTTCTCTCTTTTTTTTTTTTTCCGGTTTTTCGAGACAGGGTTTCTCTGTGTAGCCCTGGCTATCCTGGAACTCACTCTGTAGACCAGGCTGGCCTCGAACTCAGAAATCCACCTGCCTCTGCCTCCCAAGTGCTGGGATTAAAGGCATGCGCCACCACTGCCCGGCAAGGTTCTCTTTTCTTGAGACAGGGTCTCACTGTTGCCCTGGCTGGCTTGGGACTTGGTATGTAAACTGACGGGCCTTGAACTCCTGCCCCTCTGCCTCCCTAGTGCTAAAATTACAGACGTGCATCACTCACAACACTAGGGAAGACATTTTCCAATCTATGAAAAGTACCTGAAGGAATACAACCATGGTGCCCACAGACCAACGGATTCTTCCCCAGGTAAAAGCTCCAACAGGATTCAATTCCCAGCATCCACATGGTGGCTCGCAACGGTCTGTGGCCCAGCTCTGGTGCTGGTCTTCTGGCTTCCACAGGTACCAGGTACACATGGTGCGCAGACACTCATACAGACAAAACACCCATGCTCATACAAATAAAGACTTTTTAAAAATCCCAAAATCCAAACAGGTCAGTGCCTACCTGGATACAGAACAGGTTCATGCCAGCCTGGGAAACTTATTGAGATCCTTTCTCAACATAAATGGTTAAGAAAATAAAAAGTACGCCATGTATTATGGCGCAGAGCCTTAATCCCAGCACTTGGGAGGTTTACACGGCTCTTGGAAGGTGGAGATTGGAGAATCACTTCAAGGCCAAGCTGTATACTGTTCATCCCAGCACTCCAAAGGCAGGTAGATTTCTGGGAGTTCGAAGCCAGCCTGGTTTATATAGTGAGTTCTAAACCAGCCAAAGCCACATAGTGAAACCCTGTCTCAAAAAATCGAACAAACGAAAAAACAAGAAAGAATTCAAGTCCAGCCTGACCCAACACGAGATCTTATTTCAAAGAAATACTGCCTGGAACATTCAGAGGGGGGAACGCTGGCCTAGCATGAGCCAGCTCCTATCCCTAGCACTGGGGGATAAAACCATCACCACCACCAACAACAACAACACTGACGACAAGGCCCTCCTAACTTCCCTATCCAAACTCCCTCCCCGCTCCAGGGTAACAGCTTAGCCTACTGGAAGCCCTTCATGCATTCCTAAGCCCAGAGTAATGGCTCACTCTTGAGATCCCAGCACTCCGAGGGTGAGGCAGGCTAGCCTGGGCTATTCAGAATGAGACGCCCCGGCCCCCACCCCGTCTCCACTTCCTCAAACACAAGCCCGGGTGTGTGCCTGAGGACCCTCCGTGGTCCCCTCTGCAAGGCAGGGGCCGAGCATCGCGGGTCCCCTTAGGGGAATCGGGGCCATTTCGAAAGGCAGGACCACACCTCGCATCCCCTGCGGGCTCCGCTCTCGAAACGGGAAGTCGGCGGAGGAAGTCGCGCGGGCAGCCGCCGGCCGCCGCCGCATGACTAAGTTTGGCGCGACCTGCGCTCCTTGCCTTTTATGGACGACTCGTGGGCAGCGGCCGCGGGCGGGGACCAGGGGGAGGGGACACTCCAGCCCCCCAACCCTGCCAAACCCCAGTTCCCACTACAACCCAGCCGCTCGCCGCTCTCCCCCATCTGCAGGCCAGGCCCCGCCCTCCTTGAAGTACGGAAAGGGAAACTGAGGCCCTGGGCTTAGATGGAGAGCGGTTTAGTTTAGGGTACTGCCTAGGACCCCAGCTCTCCAGCCCCTTGGCCTGGTTAGATGATTGACATTCCCAAGGAGGGTGGGGAGGTGGGCAGAGCTGAGTTTCTTTAGGGAATTGAACCCAGGGCCTAGAACATTCCACTGAGCTGTAGCCACAGCCTTCCTTTTTCTTTTCTTTTTTAAAAAATAGTATTTATGGCCAGGCATAGTGACACTGGCCTTCCAGCAACTGGAGAGGCATTGGCATCTGTGAGTTTGAAGCCAGCCTGGTCATAGAGAATTCCAGGACAGTCGGGGGTTACCTAGTGAGACTCTCTCTCAAAACCAACAGAATCAACAATAACCAACAACAGTTATATGCATGTCTTTCTTTTCTTTTTTTTTTGACAAAGTCTCACTGTATATTCTTGGCTAGCTTTGAAATCACAGAGATCTGACTGCCTCTGTCCCCCCAAGTGCTGGGATTAAAGCCCTGTGCCACACACACCCCTAGCTAAGATTTATTTATTTATTTATTCATTTATTTCTCTATTTGGTGGTTTTGGGGGTGATATAGGGTCTCATTGTGTAGACCTGGATGGCCTAGAACTCACAGATTTGTGGCAAAGGCGTGTGGCATGGAGTGGTGGCGCACATCTGGCAACTGATTTTCCGTTTGACTATGTGTGAGAGTGTGTGTTTGCTTGTGGGCGTGTGCATGTGGTGCCAGACACACGGGATCCCCTGGAATTAGAGTCACAGGCAGTTGGCAGCCACCTGACATGGGTGCTAGAAGCCAAACTCAGGTCCTCTGGGAGATCAGCAGTGCCGCTAACCACTGAGCCATCTCTCCAGCCCCTGACAGTCATTTGTTTCTGAGATCGGGTTTCACTTAGCTCAGGCTACCCTGGAGCTCCCTATGTAGGCAAGGATGACCACTAATTTCTGGTCCTTCTGCCCTCATCTTCCAAGTGCTGGAATGATGGACAGGCATCGTCACATCCGGTTTACTCCACACTGTGCTGAGGTTGAGTCTCATATCTCATGCCTGCCAGACTAGCGCTCTCCGAGGGAGCTACGTCCGTCCGTGTGTCTCCCCACCCCCTTTGTCCAACTCTCTTTACTTTTTATTTTGGGACAGAGCCATGCTGCTAAGTTGATCAGACTGTCCTGGAACTCGTGATCCGCTCTGGCCTTGGCCTTTTGATTAGAGGCACCATCAGGCCAGGCTGGAGTTGCCTGTGATGAGCTCCCAAGTTTTTATCCTGGCCTCGCTGCGTCTTCATCTATTGTCCTGGAGGAGTGTAGGCTCCTCAAAGGAGACTTGAAGTTTGAGTCTTGGCGGGAAGCACCCCCAACTGACAAACAGGGAAACTGAAGCTATAAGCAAAAGTTGGGTGTGGTGACTCACTTGTAATCCCAGCACTGGAGAGGCTAAATCAGGAAGATTGCTGTAAGTTCGAGGCTAGCTTGGGCTGCACAGTGAGTTTGAGGTCAGTCTCATTTAGAGAAAGACTTGTTTCCAAAAATACTAATGGAAACCAGACATGGTGGCCCTCACCTGTAGTCACAGCACTTAGGAGGCAGAGCCAAGAGGAGTGCTGCAATTTGGGGGCGAGCCTGATCTATGCAGCAAGTTCCTGGCTAGCCAGGGCTACATAGCTAGATCTCCACTCAAGCAAACAAACAAAAACAAAGAATAATAACAGCAAAATCTCAGTTGGTCCCGGTGGCATGAGCCTGTAATCTCAGTTGCTACAGAGGCAGGAGGACTGGACGTTCAAAGCCAGCCCTGGCAACTTAGTGTGACTCTGTCCTGAGAGAAAAAGGGAAGAGAGGCTGGCGGGCGGAATGCTGCTCAGTGTGATAGAGCCCTTGACTAGGATGTGAAAGACCCTGGGTTCAATTTTCAGCAGGGAGAGAGAAAAAGAGAGAGGGGAGAGAGACAGAGAGAGAGAGAGAGAGAGAGAGAGAGAGACACGGGGCGGGCTGGGGAGAATGCCCACGAGAGCCCAAGGAAGCCCCTTGAGGGGCATCTTTTGCCTGTGACACCCGAATTGCCACGCATCCACAGCCCAGGTCTAGCCACCCTGGGCCTTCAGTCAGTATTTTCTGCCCAATTTGGGACCAAGAGAGGAGAGAGAGAGAGATGACCTCAAGGTCCTGTGCAGGAGCCTGTAGTGGGGCCCAGACAGGGATTTCATGAAGCCCAGGTGCTGGGGCTGCGTCCTGTCTCCCCAGGTTGGTCCTCGGCTCCCTGAGGGTAGAGGGGACAGCTGCACTGAGGCTCCCACGCCCCCTCCTTACTCTTCTCCAGAATTTAGCCTTTTAAGGAGAGGAAGTTAGGCCAAGTGGGCTGGGCCAGCTGAGGGGGTGGGGTAGGGACTGGCCTGGGCCTGCAGGGAGCCTGGGCCAGGCTGTGCTGGACAGGGACAGGCAGTGGGGGCTGCCTGGCTTATCTCCAGAACTGAGATAGATAGCTATAGGATTCTCAGAAGGCGCCAAGCCAGGCCCGCACGAGTCGTTGGGATAACCATCTGATAGTCACCTGCCCCAAAGTCCTGTGACCGGGGGCCTGTGAGTCCCAACCTAAGCCTTTCAAAGAGAACAGCCCTGAAGACAAACATCCAAAGTCTGTTATCTCAGTTACTGAAGCAGGAGGCCTGAAAGCTCAAAGTAGGCCTCGGCAACTTAGTATGACTCTGTCCCAAGAGAAAATACGGAGAACCCCCTGTCCTGGGGTTCTTCAGCCCAAACCCCCGACCCCCACACACATACCAGACATCAGGACTCTCCTTGACTCCCATGAAGAGTCCTCCTGGACACCCAGCTTCCCTGTCACCCTGGGGAGTACCACACAGAGTACAGGCCCTGGAGGAGGGGTGTGGTAGTCCTGTTCCTGAAGTTTGGGGCCTGAGTCCCCAACGGAGACATTACTGTCCTGTGTATTCCCTAGAAGGGTACTCACGGATGGCCAGTCACAGAAGGCCAAGAGATAGCCGGGACCTCTACCCACATGGAGCCACACCTGAGGTCCCAGGCAATGATTTCTCAGGAGACATCGCCCCCCCACCCCATCCTGCCCCCCTGTTCCGACATCCAAAAGCTGTCTCAAGCCCGCTGTAGGACTCTGGGCTGACTTTGCTACTAATGCTGTGCCACCTTGGGGGTTCCCAGGGCTTGTCTGTCCCCAACAGTCTAGTCTCAGCCCACTCAGTCTGATGTTGCTGCTGGAACTGTGTTTTGGAGAGACTGCTCTTTGTTTTTTTGAGACAGAATCTCAGCCCATGCTGACTTCCAACTTAAAGCCGAAGTTGACTTCTCTGATCCTCCTGCTTCAGCCTCTCAAATGTTGGAACTGGGGGTACAATGCTCCTCCCACTCTTCCATTTTGGTTTTCTTTCTTTCTTTCTTTCTTTTTTTTTTTTTTGGTTTTTTCGAGACAGGGTTTCTCTGTGTAGTCCTGGCTGTCCTGGAACTCAGGCTCTAGTCCAGGCTGGCCTCGAACTTAGAAATCCACCTGCCTCTGCCTCCCAAGTGCTGGGATTAAAGGCATGTGCCACCACTGCCCGGCCCGTTTTGGTTTTCAAGATAGGGATTTTCTGTGTAGCTCTGGCTGTCCTGGAACATGCTCTGTAGACCAGGCTGGCCTCGAACTCAGAGATCCACCTGCTGCTGCCTCCTGAGTGCGGGGATTAGAGATGTGTGCCACCGTTGCCAGGCGGAAGTTCCATCTTTTTTTTTTGTTTGTTTTTTCTGTTTTTTTTTTTTTTTTTTGAGACAGGGTTTCTCTGCGTAGTCTTGGTTGTCCTGGAACCCGCCCTGTAGACCAGGCTGGCCTCGAACTCAGAAATCCGCCTGCCTCTGCCTCCCAAGTGCTGGGATTAAAGGCGTGCGCTACCACCGCCCGGCTGGAAGTTCCATCTTTTAATTCCCTTTTCTATTGTGCCTGCCTTGTGTGGCTGTGTGGCAGGTGAATGCTGGCCTTCTCAGCTCTCCTCTGGAGTCGGGTCTATTTTCTCTAAACCCCGTGCTGGGGTTACAGGTACCGAGGAGACAGCTCAGGTGCTTATGGCCACACAATGACTTTACCATCCACCAAGGTGTCTCCCAAGAGCCTCTTTTGGTCTTTGGTTTGGTTTGTTTTGAGGCAGGGTCTTACATAGTCCGGTATTTCACCTCAGTGTAGCAGACCAACCCCACCTCCATGTCTCCAGTACCGTGGGCCACAAGCTCCCTCCACCGTACCTAGGTTAACTAACTTTATATTGCTTTGTCTTTCCTTTCTTGAGACCGGTTCTCTGTATTCTTGACTGATCTGGAACTCACTTGGTAATTCTAGTTGGACTTTAACTCCCAGTTACCCTCCTGCCTCAGCATTTGACTATGCGGAAAGAAACAAAAGAAAATAAAAAACTGTTCCTAGCTTTTCTGAGACTCTTAGCAAAGATCTGCTTCCTGCCCGCAGGGCCTAAGTGACTGCGGGGGCGGGGGGGGGGGGCAAGAAGTGGAGAGCTCAGCGAGGACCTGGCGCCACACCTGGCGCACCCTCAGGGAAGGGTGGCTATCACAAGTGTGGGCAATACTCTGCAGTCCTGGATGGCAGGCGGAGGCCGCCTTGTGCCCGCACTTTACCCTTCGCATTTTGCCCTGGGCTCAGGGGCCCTTGGGTGTGGATTATCTATCACCTAACCAGGAAATTTAGCTCATCAGGTGACCCCTGAACACCCTTTTTCCTCCTCTTTTTACCCCGCCTTCAAGGCAGATGGCCTGAGCTCCTCCCAGGGAAGAGCAGTAATCAAACAGCTTGAAATTTCTGAGGTTTTGCTGGCAGCTTTGGGGATGGAATCCAGAAACAAAGAAATGCTAGGCAGGGGCTCTACCACTGAGCCACACCCCAGCCCCTCACTGGAGGATTCTAGGCAGGGGCTCTACCACTGAGTCACACCCCCAGCCCCTCACTGGAGGATTCTAGGCAGGGGCTCTACCACTGAGCCACACCCCAGCCCCTCACTGGAGGATTCTAGGCAGGGGCTCTACCACTGAGCCACACCCCAGCCCCTCACTGGGGGATTCTAGGCAGGGGCTCTACCACTGAGCCACACCCCAGCCCCTCACTGGAGGATTCTAGGCAGGGGCTCTACCACTGAGCCACACCCCAGCCCCTCACTGGGGGATTCTAGGCAGGGGCTCTACCACTGAGCCACGCCCCAAGCCCCTCACTGGGGGATTCTAGGCAGGGGCTCTACCACTGAGCCACGCCCCCAGCCCCTCACTGGGGGATTCTAGGCAGGGGCTCTACCACTGAGCCACACCCCAGCCCCTCACTGGGGGATTCTAGGCAGGGGCTCTACCACTGAGCCACACCCCAGCCCCTCACTGGGGGATTCTAGGCAGGGGCTCTACCACTGAGCCACGCCCCCAGCCCCTCACTGGGGGATTCTAGGCAGGGGCTCTACCACTGAGCCACGCCCCCAGCCCCTCACTGGGGGATTCTAGGCAGGGGCTCTACCACTGAGCCACGCCCCAAGCCCCTCACTGGGGGATTCTAGGCAGGGGCTCTACCACTGAGTCATGCCCCAGCCCTGTTTTTTACTTTTAATTTTGAGACTGGCCTGGGACTCACTGTGTAGCTTTAAACTTTTGATCTTCCTGCCTCAGCCTCCCTTGGAGCTTGGAATGACAGGCTTGCGCCTCCAGGCCCAAACCTGACAACCCTCAAAGGTCTCTGGCCAGCTGCCAAGAGACAGCCACCCTCAGGTTAGACTCAATACCTCTCCATTTCATCCAGTTGAGCACAGCCACACCCAGGACCCCAGAGAAGTCCTAGATCTCCATATTGGAGCAAGGTACCCACAACCCTGGATTACCTACATGCTGCCTACCTCTGAGGTTTCCATGGATACTGTTTCAAATTACAAAGCACTGGGAAATCCAAGGTCTCATCAGTTGGAAGCCATTTACTGTGCTGACTCTTGCTGTTCCAGGAAATTAACTTCTCATCTCACCTGTGAGTTCCTGCATACGTGTAGGAAACATACATACACTCTGGCACACAACATACATACATACATACATACATACACACAAAATGAAATAAGTGCATGTTTTTTAAAAAAGTTTTTTATTCGATTTATTCACTTTATTTTCTGTGGGAGTGTTTTGTCTGCATGAATGCTTTGGTGTCCATGCAAATCAGAAGGGGGCATCAGAGTCTCTGGAACTGGAGTTATGGATGGTTGTGAACCACCATGTGGGTGGTGGGAATTGAACCCAGGTCCTCTGCAGAGAAACAACAAATGCTCTTAAAACCTGAGCCATCTCTCCAACCCATCCTATTTTTAAAAACCCAAGTATTTTGAGATTCTTTTCAGCCTTATTAATCTTCTTCTGCTCGTTATTACTATTATTATTTATCATGATGATCATTTATTTTGCATACCTGGGTCTTCCCATGCTAAGTCTGGGCTCTACTTGAGTTTAATTCGCAGCCCTGTTAGGTCCTTATGTTACACTTACGGATTTACATATTGTTTACATATGCATGAGCTTGTTCATGCCCCAACAGGCATGTAGAAGGCAGGCTTGGGGTCTATCCTTCTACCGTGTGGGTTCTGGAGACCACTGAGCAGTCCTTTTGTCCCTCAGGACTTTTTATCAAGTTACCTGTATTCTGAAATGCTGACTCAGTCTTTTCCTTCCTCACACATTCTCCGTGGCTTCCCTGCCGCCCTTTAAGGACTATGAACTCTCTGTGGCTTCCCTATTGCCCTTTAAGGACAAAGTCCCAGTTGCAGAGAGCCTCGGACACCCCAGTACCAGAGGAGCAACCTTGTCCCAGGCATTTGGGGACATCAGCAGATCTGCAGGGTGCTACAGCACTTTTTCACCTCCTGGCTGAGTTCCAAAGCCACATTCTGCTGGGTGGCTCTGTGTGACAGTCTATCCTATGGGCGTATATACGTTTGTGGCATATGAGTGGAGGTCACGTTTCGAGAAACAAGTCCCTCCATACTGTATATCCTGGGCAACAAAACTCAGGTCAACAGGCTTTGTGGCAAGAACTCGTACTTAGTGAGCCTGCCATCTTGTCATCTCGCCTCCCTTCCTTTCTGTGTTCTGGGGCATGGTTCCCAGCCTCCACCACATTTTTTATTTTAGTTTTGAGACAGGGTCTCATGTAGCCGAGGCTAGCCTCAAACCCTCTATAGACCCAAAACTGATCTGAAACTTTTGACCCTCCTGACTGTACCTCCCCAAGGTGGTAACTAACCTTAGAGTTGGTGCTGCCGCACCTGGTCTGGAGCTTAAGCTTAGGGCTCCTGGCTGTTGGGCACACATTCCACCCTCTGTCACGTTCCTCGGGCGCTGGTCCACCTGTTTCTGCCTGTCCAACCCCAGGAGGCTCTCACCTCTTGTTTTCATTTTTTTTTCTTCCCAAGACAGGGTTTCTCTGTACAGACCTGGGTGCCCTGGAACGCTCTCTGTAGACCAGGCTGGCCTCGAACTCACAGAGATCCACCTGCCTCTGCCTCCCAAGTGCTGGGTTTAAAGGCGTGTGCTTGGCTAGTTTTCAAATTATTGGTTTTGTGCATGTGGGTGTTTTACCTTCATGCATGCCTGTGCACTGCTTGCTTGCATGGTCAGTGCTTTGCAGAGGCCAGAAGAGGCGTCTGATCCCCTGAAACTAGAGTTGCAGGTGGTTTGTGAGCTGTCCTGTTGGTACTGGGAATCAAACCCAGGTCTTCTGGAATCAACACCCTTACCCTGGTGAACCATCTCTCCAGCCCCACTTCACTCTTACCCCTATGACCTCCAGAGCCCAGGCTGAGTGAAGGCACGAGAGCCTCCCCTTCCCTGTCAGATAATGGAATCTCAATTTGAGGTCCCAGCATGTCCCCTCAGGGCCAAGAATATAATGTCCCTTTTTGACCTTCCTTTCCCAAGCTGTGCCCCAGAACTATCAGTATCAAAAGGAGATGACCAGGCAGTGCTAAGAGGACTCCCCGACAAATCCCTACAGCAGACCCAGCCTCACTGGCCTGGGCTCTTTCTCGGGTGGGTATGGACGCAATAGTGTGGAGCCCGGTTCACCTTAGGAAAGCCTCTCTAGGTACCTCCTAAATGTCTACTACGGCAGAAACTAGCAGTTCCCCAACATGCCCTCTGTCCACCCCTCCTCCGAAGACTCTTGACCTTCCGCAAGGCCCCCTCCCAGGGGCACGGTCAGAGCTGGCCCCTCCCACATTCTGAGCTATCAGACTTCATTGCTTTCCCTGGGGGGCCCTGAAAAGCAAGGCTGGAGTCTGAACTGTGAGTACTGTGGGTGAGTCACTGCTCACACTGCTCAGGACTTCCTGTGACACACCCCTGCTCCCCGCTGCCAACATCCGCTGTGTGGTGTAAGCACCAAGCTAGCTCAGGCCTTTCCTCCCGGGCCTGTGTGGTATCAGCCGTCCCCGTGTCAGACACACTCCCTGCCAGGGCTGTGTCACACCCTCCTGGACAGGGACACCTCCCCAGACAGTTACCACACAACGTCCCCGCCCCCTACTTTTGATACCAGACTGAGTCAGCCCTCCCCTTCCTTCCCTTCCTCTTTTCCTTTTCTTTCCTTTCCCTTCCGTCTTCTTCCTTCCTTCCTTCCTTCCTTCCTTCCTTCCTTCCTTCCTTCCTTCCTTCTTTCCTTCCTTCCTCTTTCCAAACCGAAACGTAAAATAAAAAAGACAAAAGACACGGCCTGGCCACTGGGGAGGCCTACAGCTGGCCAGGCTGGGTGTGACCACACAGGGGAGGCCTACAGCTGGCCGGGCTGGGTGTGACCACCTCAGGAGCTGCTTCAGTTCTGAAGACCCAGAAGGACAAAGGAGCTTAGATCTGTTTGTTTTAACTATACAATTGTTTCTCATATTAGTAGTTATGCTTTTAATGATATATATAATATATATATACATACCTATGAGTAGGGGTTTATATCTATCTAAATTGCATTTTATGCGTGTGAGTGCTTTGCCTGCGTGTGCCTCTGTGCACCACCACTTCTATGCCTGGGTGCCCACGGAAGTTAAACGCGCTCCCTGGATCCCCTGGAACTACAGATGCCGTTGTTTGTGAGCCACGGAGGAGTGAGAACCTGAGAACCTAACCTGTGTCTCTCTGCAAGAGCAGCCAAGGCTCTGTTTGTGTGTGTGTTTCTTTTTCAAGACAGGGTTTCCCCTCTGTAACCCTTGGCTGGGGCCTGGAACTTGCTTTGTAGACCAGGCTGGCCTCAAATGCAGAGATCCACCTGCCTCTGCCTCCCGAGCGCTGGGATTAAAGCTGTGGGCCACCACCATCCGGCTGTGGCCAGGGCTCTGAACCGCTAAGCTGTGGCATGACAGGCTCTCAGCTGGGCTGCTGGGCTTCCTACCGCTGTGATGAAACACCATGACCAAAATCAAGTTGGGAGGAAAGGGTTTATTTGGCTTATGCTTCCGCATTATAGTCCATCGCTGAAGGAAGTCGGGACAGGAAGTCAAACAGGGCAGAGACCCGGAGGCAGTGGCTTGCTCCCCACTTTCTTATAGAATCCAGGACCACCAGCCCAGGGATGGCACCATCCACAGTGTGCTGGGTCCTTATCAATCAGTGATTAAGAAAATGCCCCAGAGGCTAGCCTACTGCCAGATTTTCCGGAGTCATTTATCAATTGAGGATCCCTCCTCTCTACTTAAACTATCTAGCACAACTGTCCCCAGGTCTTGATGACACTGTTAAATCACAACCTTGTATTTTTCTTCTTCATCCCCAAGATCACACATTAATATAGACATCACAATGTAAAACATTTTAAAATGTTAAATGTTTACATTGCTTACTATGCTAAAACATTTACAACTTAAAAAGTCCCAAAGAGACTTTTAACCCTAGCTTCCCACCATTCCAGGGGCCAAAATCTTTACCTTCTGAGATCAACCCAGGGATCCCAGAAGAGCCAGGCACCCAGGAACATATCTGTTACCTCCATGACTTTAAGGTTTCAGTGAACAGTCCACAGTGGATCCTGGCTTTCCTCCTGTGAACCACTTCAGGCTTTGTGTCAAGAAAGAAGCAGCCGTGTCACCCACTGGTGTCACCTGGGTCTGGATGTCCTTGGAAAGTGACTCCACCTCCCTGAGCCCACAAGGATCTGTGAGGATCTATTTGGGGGGTCATCATGGAGTTTCATCAGAGCCTCTGAAGAATGCCCAGGAGAGGCTCCTGCTGAAAGTGCAGCCCAGCACTCAGGAGGCAAAGGCCAGCAAATCTCTTGAGTTCGAGGCCAGTCTGGTCTACCGAGTGAGTTCCAGGAAAACCAGGACTGCAGAAGCAACCTGTCACAAAACACAACAAAACATCAAACAAACAAACAAACAAACAGAAAACAATCTGAAAGAATTCAGCCTCTTAAAAATCCAAAGTCCGGGGGCTGGAGAGATGGCTCAGCAGTAAAGAGCACTGACTGCTCTTCCAGAAGAACCAGGTTCAAATCCCAGCACCGACATGGCAGCTTACAACTGTCTGTAACTCCAAGATCTGACATCCTCACATAGACCATACATGCAGGCAAAACACCAATACATATAAGATGGGGGCGAAAAATCCAAAGTCTGTAAAACTCCAAAATTTCACTTAAAAGTTCCAGTGTTTCCACTGTGGGCTCCAACAAAAATAAAATATAAGTTAAATGCTTCCTTACTTCAAGGGCACAGTCACAATCAAAGCAAAGCAAAAGATTCCAACATGTAAATAAATGTCCAGTGCCTGGGATCCAGTCATGATCTTCTGGGCTCCTAAGGGCTTCGGCTGTCCTGGAACTCACTCTGTAGACCAGGCTGGCCTCAAACTCAGAAGTCCACCTGCCTCTGCCTCCCGAGTGCTGGGATTACAGGCGTGCGCCACCACCGCCTGGCTGGGCTGCACTTTCAGCAGGAGCCTCTCCTGGGCTTTCTTCAGAAGCTGTGATGAAACTCCATGATGACCCCCTCAAATAGATCCTTACAGATCCTTGTGGGCTCAGAGAGGTGGAGTCACTTTCCAAGGATATCCAGACCCAGGTGACAACAGTGGGTGACATGACTGAATTTTTCTTGACAAAAAGCCTGAAAAAAGACTTTCACAGGAGGAAAGTCAGGATCCACTGAAACCTTAAAGTGGATGGAGGTAAGAAATATGTTCCTGGGTACCTGGATGTTCTGGGCGTTTGGCCCCTAGTACTGTCTGAAGCTGGTTTGCCACAAAGTGCAGTGTGGGTCTGGACTCTTTCCCCAGCCTGGTTCCTCCATGTACTGGTCCCCAGGCTCAGGGCCATTTGTGACCCATGCCTCTGCTACTCACATGAGTGGTACAAGTTGATCCTTTAATCTCGGCGCTGGGGAGGCAGAGGCAAGCAGATCTCTGTGAGTATGAGGCCAGCCTGGTCTACATATTGAGTCCCGGGACAGCCAGGACTAAATAGGGAGACTCTGTCTCAAAAAAGCAAAAACAGATGAACACACCCCAGAAAAGTCAAGATTGAGCTCTACTAAGCAGTGTACGGTTGTGGCTCTCTTGTGGGCAGCATATGTAGCATGGAGGTCCCCATAGATCCCCAGCAGTTGGCACAGGGCCGTGCATTCTGGAGGCGCAGGAATCCTAGACAGCTGGCCAAGGCCTGTTATCCATCAGACAGCTCCAGTTCCTGGCTAGCCCAGAAACAGGCTGAGATTGCTGGCTGGGAAAGGCCTTGTTACAAGGTGACCTGCTTGTGGCTGATCGAGTTTCCAAACTTGGGCCAGGCCCAGGCTCTGTGGCTACAGGAGCCAGTGCCTGCTGCTCAAAGACAGTGGCACCCCAAAATCCAGGACTCTGTGAAAGACCCAAAGGTTTGCTATGGTACTACGCTATGCCCCAGACAATTACATTCTGGTATTTTCTGGTAATAGTAAGATTGTGCTGTGTACCCATGTATTTTATTTTTTTGGCTTTCTTTTCCTTTCTTTTTATGGGGGAGGGGGTGAGACAGGGTTTCTCTGTATAGCCCTGGTTATCCTGGAAGTTACTCTGTAGACCAGGCTGGCCTTGAACTCACAGACATCTGCCTGCCTCTATTTCTGTCTGCAGAGTGCTAGGATTAAAGTCGTGCTCCACCACCGCGGATTTGTTTGTTTGTTTGTTTGGAGTTGTTTTATTCTGTGTGCATGGGTGTTTTGCCTGCATATATGTCTGTGTGTCACATGTGTGCCTGGTACCCTTAGAGGCTGGAAGAAGGTGTTAGATCTCCCTAGGACTGGAGGTACAATTTTGAGCTGCATGTGGGAGCTAAGAATGAAAACCAGTCCTCTGAAAGAGCAGCCAGTGCTTAGCCACTGAGGCATCTCTCCAGCCCCTTTGCCTCGTTTTTTTTAAGTTACATTTATTTATGGTGGGTATACTTGAAATAGCCACAGGGTATGAATACAGGTCAGAAGACAGATTGAGGGACTAGGGAATTGAACACAGGTCCTCAAGTTTGGTAGCAAGCCCCACTGAGCCATCTTGTTGACCCTGTTTCCATTTTTGTTGTCACAGGCTCTCATGTGGCATATGAGGATTTAAACACAGGGCCCTTATATGCTAGGTGTGTGCTCGCTCTACCACTGAACAACATCCCTATCACCTTAAATTTTTGTTTTCTAAGCCAGACATAAGTAGCACAGGCCTTTAATCACAGCACACAAGTGGGAAGAGGCAGGCAGATCTCTGTGGGGTCAAGGCTTGTCTGGTCTACGCACAGAGTTCCAGGCTAAGTCTACACAGTGAGAAAGTGGCTCATGGATTTTTTTTTTTAAGTTTAAGTTTAAGATTGTATTAACAGCATGTGTGATGTGTGTGTGTGTGACCATGGTCCTGTCATGGCAAGCCCACGGAGGTAGGAGGACAGCTTTCAGAAGTCGGTTCTCTGCCTCTGCTGTGACTCCAGGCTGGCCAATACAGGTTTCCAGATTTGCTAAATGAGAACTTAGAGCCACTGGGACATCTGGCTGGCCCCACAGCACTCTCTGTTGCTAACATATTCATTTATCTGAACCGAGAGTTCCTGGAACCCGCTATGTAGATGAAGATGACTTGGCTCCAGCTCTCCCGTGTCTTCCTCCTGGTGAGCACACTGCGTGCACCACCTGATCTACATGAAATTGAGGCAGGAACCCAGAGCCCCGTGGATGTCAGGCAAGCACTCCACCAACTGAGCCACTTCCCAGCCCTTGTTGCTTGTTTGTTTTTGAGAGCTATCTGTGTCTGCAGCCTAGCTTGGCCTGAAACTCACAGCCTAGACCCACTGGTCCCTGGGCAACCCTGCAGCATTCTTCCAAGTGACGGGCTTACAAGGCTGAACCAACACAACTGGTTTACCGGTTCTCTTTATTTATTTACTTACTTAACTTTCTTTTAAAGATTTATTCATTTTATGTGTCATCTCTCTGGCCCCTTATTTATTTATTTTAATAGAATACAATATATCCTATGCCACCATGCCCTGCTTGAAAATTTCATACATGTAAACAATGTATTTTGATCATGTGCACCACAGCTTTTCCCTGCAACTCCCCTCAGGAACCCCCTACTTTCCCTACCATTTCCCCTATGCATCTGATCCATTCCCCAGCCACTCCCTACCTCCTTCTCCCCATCCCAACCCTTGTGGGGTTTTTTTGTTTTTTTTATTTTTTTGGTTTTGTTTTTTTGGGACAGGGTTTCTCTGTGTAGCCCTAGGTGTCCTGGTACTCACTCTGTAGACCAGGCTGGCCTTGAACTCAGAAATCCTCCTGCCTCTGCCTCCCAAGTGCTGGGATTAAAGGTGTGCGCCACCACTGCCAGCCCTTGTGTTGTTTTTGAGACAAGGTTACATGCAGTCCTGGCTGGCCTGGAGCTTACTGTATGGACCAGGCTGGCCTGGAATTCACGGAGATCTGCCTGCCTCTGCCTCCGAAGTCCTAGGACTCAAGCTGTATCCCGATCAGCCATGCAGCCTGTTGGGACATCTTGTCGGCTGCTTCTGTCGCTATAGCTACAAGTTCATTGCAATGGCCATGTCAGGTCTCCAAAGCAGTGTTATTCCAGAACATTCCTCTGCATCCTCTAGCTCTTACATTTTCTTCCTCTCTTCTCTGGTATGTGCTCTGAGTTTTAGAAGGTGGGGTGGGAATTTGATATAGATGACCCATTCTAAAAATTTACCTTACTATTTATTTTTATTCTATGTGCATTGATGTTTTACCTCCCTGTATGTCTGTGTGAGGCTGTCAGGTCCCCTGGAACTGGAATTACAGTTATGAACTGCCATGTGGTGCTGGGAATTGAACCCTGGTCCTTTGGAAGAACAGCCAGTGCTTTTAACCTCTGAGCCATTTCTCTAGCCCTGGTTGACCCATTTAGGGTTCAGCACTTAATGCTTACTTGTTCTTAGCACTAGTCTTGGATGAGTTGTGAGTGTGTTAACAGCTGACCCTTTGAGAAAGAGGCTTTTCTGGCCAACGTTGAGAGCAACATTAACGTATGGATGTCAGCATAACTATTCAGAAGGGAGCTTGGCAATATATCCTTTAGTAAAACAACAGTAGTAGATTCCTCCCTAGGGCCTGTGATCTTCAGAGCCATGGGCCTTTGACAAGGTTTGCAGTCTCTGCCTACATTCCTTGTTGGTTTCAGATCTAATCAGGAAGCAGTGGTTACCACCCTAGCCTTCATGCCAATGCTATACCAATGAACACATCTTCATTGGCAGGCCACTTTGTAGCATTCAGGCCTCCCTGCTGGGTAACACCACAAATGCTCACCCCTGCTACCCTTGTGGCCTACATAGATAGCACCTTCCAGCACCATGCAAACTAGCCAGCAGAGAGGAATTTTTCAGGTCAGTTTCAGCTGAAATTTTCTATTCTCTGCAACCACAGACTAGTGTGTCTTCAGTAATAAGGTCTCACCATTCAGTTCTGGTGGACAACTGAGAACAAAACCAGCCCTTTTGAAATTTGATTTCATTGTTTTGAGACAAGGTCTTACTATGTGTGTAGCTTTGGCTAGCCTGGAATTCACTAGATAGGCTGGCTCCAACCTTATAGAATCTGCTTGTCTCTGCCTCCTGGGTGCTGCGGTTATAGCTGTGCATCACTTTGGCCATTTAATTTTTTTTTAATAGTCTAACCTCCAATCCTCCCAGTCATCGTGCCTCAGCCCCTGGAAGAGCTGGAGTGATAGGACCTATGCCACCATATTTGGTCTGATACTATCTCATTTGCTCATCTAAGGAATGGGGAGATTCCCGCTGACTGTGTAGGGGTGTGGCAAATTAGGGGTATCTCCCAGTACCCTGTAGGCTCTCAGCAGGCTGGGTAGGCCAGGAGGGAAGGTACGGGCTGACCCCTAGGGCTCAACCTATGAGTCAGCTGTGGCCAAGACACATCTACATCTACCCAAGTCTCCCTCCCAATTCCACTTCCTCCAAGGCATCCCCCTAGGTAACTACACTTCTCTACTTATGAGGGGCATTTCCAAAAGCTGGAGCAGTCAGAATTTTTATCTATTTATTTACCTTATGGTTTTTAGAGACAAATTCTCACTGTGTAGCTCTGGCTGGTCTGGAACAAGCTGGCCTCAAGTTCACAGAGGTCCGCCTGCCTCTGTCTCCTGAGTGCTGGGATTAAAGGCATATAGTGTCACACTGGTTGTTAAAGCTAAGCCCTCTCTACCAGGAAAGGGGCAAACCATACTGACCACCTGAGCCAGCATTGGCCTGACCTTTAGACCCTGGCTTCCTAGATACTCTAGACTGCCTGTCTGTTTTATTGTTTGTTTATTGTACTGGGGATGGAATCCAGAGTTTTGTAGCGTTAGGGGCCACTCTTTTTTTCTTTTTTCTTTCTTTCTTCTTTCTTTCTTTCTTTCTTTCTTTCTTTCTTTCTTTCTTTCTTTCTTTCTTTCTTTCTTTCTTTTTTTGAGATAGGGTTTCTCTGTGTTGCTCTGGCTGTCCTAAAACTCACTTTGTAGACCAGGCTGGCCTCGACACTCAGAAATCTGCCTGCCTCCGCCTTCTTAGTGCTGGGATTAAACGTGTGCACCAAATTGCCCGTCATGAATTAGGGGCTAAACTTTGCTGAGCCACGCCATCAGCTCCTCCCTGTAAGGACCGAGGCAGGTGCTCTACATGGAGCCAGGACCCAGTCCCCCACTGGGGTAGTCTAGGCTAGTGTTCTACCATTGAGCCCCACCCACCCCCACCCCAGGAGGATTCTAAGTAAATGCTCTACCGCTGGGTATTTCTTCCAATTCTCTGAGACAGGTTCTTTATCCACCCTTGGCAGACCTTAAACTGGGGACCACCTTGACTGAGTATCTGAAATAGCTGGACAATGAGCCAGCCATTGTCACCCCATAATGCTATGTCTACCTGGACATCCAGCAGAGTGCAAGGGTCAGCCTCTGATGACACAGAGCTGGTGGCCACTCCCTTGCAGGCTGTTCACTTGGCTCCAGGGATCAGCCCATACCCTAGCCCACCTCCATTCCTCTGACTGCCTTTCCACTGAGCATCGGGTAGCATTTCCATCTGGAAGGAAGGAACATGAATCCTGCTTGCCCTAGGACAAGCAAACAGACCTCTACTGGTGTGTATGCTGGGGAAGACCTGGAAGTTTCTTTTCTGCTTCTGAATAAATCACTCTGAATTTGAAAGTCTGGGAACTCCCCAGAAGGGTGGGGCAGTTTTTCCTGGTGCCTTAGGGAGCCAAGACAGAAGGTAGTTTTTTTTCTTTTTTTTTTTTTTGATTTTTCGAGACAGGGTTTCTCTGTATAGCCCTGGCTGTCCTGGAACTCGCTCTGTAGACCAGGCTGGCCTCGAACTCAGAAATCCGCCTGCCTCTGCCTCCCAAGTGCTAGGATTAAAGGCGTGCGCCACCACCGCCCGGCCAGAAGGTAGTTTTTAAAAGGACTTTTCAAAATTCTCCCATGAACTCTAATAAGTTCCCCCATTTCAGTGGAGCATGCTTGGCCACGGGTTCAAGGCCAGGCTGGGCTACAGTATGAGAACTTGCCTTAAAGAAACACCGGTGAACAAACACTGGCCAGTGAGATGGCTCAGTGGGTAAAGAAGCTTACCACCAAGCCTGATGAGCCCTGGTGACCCACGAGGTGGGGAGACCTGACTTCAGGTTGTCACATGTGATACACAGCCCCCTCCACACACACTCGGAATTATCATTATAAATTTCGTGTTCCCCGTGATGGGGAAGATGGATGGTGGGAGATCAAGAGTTCTAGGTCAGAAGTTAGATGCCTCAGTGGTTAAGAACACTTACTGCTTTTGCAGAGGACCTGAATTCGGTTCCCAACATCCTCATGAGGTGGGTTCCAACTGTTGGGCGTCTGCATTCACGTCTACGCGTAAACTCCTGCAGGCACACATAGGTACACGTAAGTGAAAGTAATACATAAACCTTTTAAAACATTTTAGACTAGGCGGTGGTGATGCACACCTTTGATCCCAACAGTCAGGGAGCAGAAGCAGGATGATCTTCGTGAGTTTGAGGCTAGCCTGATCTACAGAGTTAGTTACAGGATAACCAAGGCTACATAAAGAACCCCTTTCTTGGAGGGTTGACTCAGCGGTTAAGAACACTACCTTTCCAGAGGTCCTGAGTTCAATTCCCAGCAGCCACATGGTGGCTCACAACCATCTGTAATGAGATCTTATGCTCTCTCCTGGTGTGTCTGAGGACAGCTGCAGTGTACTCACATGTATAAAATAAGTACATCTTCAAAAGAGGTAAGGGGGATAAACTTCCCTTTCCAAAACAAACAAGCAAAAAAAAAAGTCTCAAACACACAAAAGATGAACAAGAACAAAAAAACTAAAACAAATCCCCAACATTCATGTGTGTGTGGGGGGGTGGGTGGGTGGGGTGGTAGGGAACACATGGTGTGGTTTTAATGTGGGGGTCAGAGGGTTTCAGAGGGCCACTGAGGGTGCTCGTTCCCCCCTCCCACCATGTGGTTTCAGGCGGTGAGGCTTGGAAGCAAGCAAGCACCTCTGTCCACTGAGCTACCTAAGGTAAAAAGGTTTACCTAAGTCACTTTTTTGCTTCCTTCCTGGAACCAGCAAACATTCTTTGAGGGCTATCTCAAGGCACATGCTTGCTTTACTCACATTGCTCAGAACAGAGCCTGATAAACCATACCCCTGCCTCTTGGCTGCCGAGCAGGCAGCAGGTATGGTGCCTGAGTAACTCGCAGCTGTCTGGGAGGAAAGGGACATCTGCTTTGGCCCGGGGCTATTCCTTTTCTGGGTCATCTCACCTGGGTCACTTGCTCTCTCTGGGCCTGGAGAGGGGCAGCCTGAAGCTGGCCCCAAAGGCTGAGAAGTTAGTCAGCTGGAGGAACCCCACACTCCTGGACAAACCTCCCGTATTCGAAAAGCCCTGAGGGAGTCAGGGTATCAGGGGCCCTGCAATCAGGTATCCTGTAGATTTTTCCAGTGGTACCCTATGACCAGGGCCTTTGGTTTGGCCTCATTGAACCCTGGGAGATAGAAATATGTACTAAGGAGGGGGTGGGGCCAGGAATTCCAACTTTGGAGCAGTCCTTGGACCCAGTCCCCGGGGACATTCCAGAGGCCACTTTACCCAGGGAGGGGCCCTGTGAGGCAGAGGGCAGGCTGTTAGCTCAGGGCCCAAGTACGAAGGCCTTATGGGTGGATTTTAAAGTACTGGGCACTGTGTCAGTCCCATCTCAGTTTCTGAATCTGTAAAAAGGGAGTATGTTTTCTGGAACGTTCCAGGCCCTCCCTCATTCATTTGGTTAGTGCCTTACTGACATCCTGCTGTCTGTAGGGACCCGCCCTCTTGGACAGAGGTCTTGCCAGTGTAACAGGAAGTTCCCCTCTTCCTCAATTTCTCACTTGAAAGTGTGCAGCTTAGGGTCTTCCTGGCCAGCTGGGCTTGAATGTCCCCAGGAGAAGTGACATGTGGCTTCTGAGAGGAGGATCAGGGAGTGGGCCTTGAATTAGGTTGTAAATATTCTCTTGTCCCAAGGCCTTGCAGGGAAGGGGACCCTTATGGGGGCAATGTACTAGAGCGACAGGTGTCACCCATGCATGCACTGGGCCAGGCTGTGGCCTCCAGCTGGGTGCCTGACAGTAACAGTGACTGCTCTTTGTGAGGGTAAAGTTCTCCGGAGAAGACTGGCTTCACTTCCTCTGCCTTCCCCTTCCTCCACTTCCTCTTTGCCCCCCACCCCCACCCTGTTTTCTGTGCTTACCGGCTCCTGTCTGCACTCCAAACTTAACAGCTCAGGCCCCCTCTACCTCTGCAGGCCTCTCAGGGTCTTCTCCTTTGTCAGGGCTGAGGACACCCAGGCAGTCTCTCATTCATTACACAGAACAGAGCCCCTCAGTGTGTGTGTAGTGGGAGGAAGTGGGGGGTGATGAAGCCCCTCAAAGGGCTGGCTTGTTTTATGTAGTCGGGGCTGGGGGTGGTGCTGAGTCATTAAGACTAGCCTGAATGGGCACCATAACTGTCTTCATAAGCACACAGGAAGCTGAGGCAGGAAGACCAGGAGTCTGAGGCCAGCCTGGGCTACATAGGGACCCACTGTTTCAAACAGCAAAGAGAAGCTGGGCATGGTGGTACATGCCTGTAATCACAACACTCAGGATGTAGAGGCCGGAGGATCAGTTCAAGTCTATACTCCACTACATATCAAATCTGAGACCAGCAGAGGCTACCTGAGACCCTGTTAAAAACAACCTCCCAGCCCCAATTCCCAACAAATCAAGAGAAATTCTCTCTTTCTCTCTCCCAAGAATGTGAAAGAGAACACTGGAAAATGATCATTGCAGACAGGACAGAACCCTAAGCCAGTGAGACAGACCAGAATTGTTTCAGAGGTCGGGTGGGGCTGAAGTGCCTGCCCCTTGACCAGTCCCAGGACTGAGAGGTGACAAAGTGGCAACACAGGTCCTGCCTGGGAATCTGGTCTGCTCCAACCTAGTAAAGCTGTCTGGTGTCACCCAAGAGGCTCCCTCGCACCCCACCAGTGTACTCCTGAGAACAGTCTGGGCTCTCCTTAGTGACAGGCGGCATTCGTCCTGCCCCACCCCCACCTGTGAATTGCTGGACTGGCAGGTCCTCAGGCAGCTGGCAAAATGCCTGAGCAACTGAGAGATACAAGGCCAGGGTCAGGGCAGTCCCATCCCCCGGAGGCAGGGAGGGGGCAGCCTGGGAAAGTTCTCTCAGGGTTGTGTGACTGCAGAAGACTTTTGTTAAATCTTTTTTTGTGGAAAAGATAGAGTAGCTCTGAACCTGGGGGTGTGTTTCCAGTTCCTGACATATGCTGGGGTGGGGTGGTCTTCTCCCTTTCCAGACAAGGTCTCTGCAACTTCAAAATGCCCTGCAATCAGCCTAGAACAAGGAAGCTGGGCTGGCCTCCTCATGCAGGGCCACTGTAGTCCATATATGGATGAAGCCTTCCTTGGTTTCAACACCTACACTTTGTGATCCAGTGAACACCTACTATGCATGTGATAAGCCATGGCGGGCCCAGAGCATCTCACCTGAAGCACCCTTCTTGCCTAAAGCCAGCTTTTTGTCACTCTCTCCCAGGAGGTGTGTGTCCTTCTAAACTGAGGGATCCAGCCCTCAGCCCTGATCCTGTGTGTAGTTATTAGCCAAATAGCTGGCTTCCTGAGCAGAACTCTCCTACTTAGGAGACCAGGGGGATCTTCTCTCTGGAGGATTTGGGGCTCCAGTTACCACCAACTCTCCCCTGAGCAGTTTGTCACTCCCAGAGACCCCATGGCCGGCAGATGGACTAGTGCACTGTTCAGCTGTGGCTGCACATAATAAATAGAGAATAGATGGTGGGCCCCAGCCCAACGATGCCTGGCAGTTACCCAGAGCCACTAGCTAACGGCCCAGGCTTAGTCTTGCCTGGGTGTGATCAGGCAGCCCTCCAAAAGTGCCTGACTCCATGAGAAGTTTTGTTCTACTGAGCACAGTTCCTTTCTAGATCCGGGCGGGGGATGTCTGGAGGCCTCTTGTGCAGCACTTCCAGTTACTGGACCACTGGGGTCTGCCCTGTCCTTGGGAGTACGGCCTTGAGTCTCTAAGTGGTCAAGATCTGTGAAAACCTCTCCAACCAGAGTTCTGCTTCCAAGTTGTACCCCCAACACACATAGCAAATTAGAACCCCAGCAGAAGGCCCCCAGATCTGGCTTTCAGGCTAGCAAGGGGGAGTGACTCTCTGCCCATTCAATCCAGGTCCCGCGTGTCCCTCAAACAAGAGGCCATACAAATAGGGTCCGGGCCTCCATGCTGACCTTCGCCACTTAGGTGCTCAATATTCACGTGACATTCACACCGAGAGGGTCCTGGGGTGGGTGTGTGACCCCCAGAATGCAGGCCTAGTAACCGAGGCATTTGAATGGGGCAGTGTCCACAAGGGCGGAGGCTATTCCTGTACATCTGGGCCTACGGGGCCAGCACCCATCGTTAAAAACTCTTCATCCTCTTCCTCAATCTCGCTTTCTCTCTCGCTCTTTTTTTTTCTTCTTCTTCTTTTTTTTTTTTTTTGCAAAAGGAGGGGAGAGGGGGTAAAAAAATGCTGCACTGTGCGGCGAGGCCGGTGAGTGAGCGACGCGGAGCCAATCAGAGCCCGCCGTTCCGAAAGTTGCCTTTTATGGCTCGAGTGGCCGCTGTGGCCTCCTATAAAACCCGGCGGCGCAACGCGCAGCCACTGTCGAGTCCGCGTCTACCCGCGAGCACAGCCTTCTTGCAGCTTCTCCGTCGCCGGTCCACACCCGCCACCAGGTAAGCAGGGACGCCGGGCCCAGCGGCCCTCAACTCTCTCGTGGGTAGTATCTCGTTGCAGGGGCGTGAGGAACACTCAGAACGGACACCGCGGAGGGGTGGAGGGTGGTGCCGGGCCGCGGAGCGGACACTGGCAGAGCCAGCTTTCCGCCCAGGGTGTAGACTGTAGCCGTATTCCCGCGGTGTAGACATTCGTGGGCCCGCTCCCGCTCGGTGCGCGGGGCTGGGGGGGGACACACTAGGGTCGCAGTGTGGGTACTTGGAGAGCCGGTGCGGCTTGCGGGGGTTAAGCCGTATCTGTCCACCTTGAGGGGACACAGTATCGGGAACCAGACGCTACGGTCACGCCTTGATGGCCTATGGGTCTTTGTCCAAACCGGTTCGCCCATTCGGCTTGCCCGGCTGGCTGGCGGGCGCGGCGGGGCCGGCTCGGCCGGGTGGGGGCTGGGATGCCATTGCGCGTGCGCGCTCTATCATTGGGCATTGTGGCGCGTGCGCGCTGGGGAGGGAACTCTTCCTCTTCCCCCCTTCTTCCGAGTTAGTTGCGCGTGCATGTTGAGACGAGGAGCGCGGATGCCCGGGGTTGGGCGAGGGCGGGGCCGTTGTCCGGAAGGGGCGGGGTCACGGCGGTTGGGGCGCCTGCTTGCGCTTCTTGCTGGGTGTGGTCCCTCCCGCGCGCGCATTAGCCGCCTGTCCGCTCGGTGTAGGCGGAGCCTGCTCCCGATTGGGAAGGGGGCGGAGGCCTGGCTTCCTGCCTTGGGTCCGCCTCCGGGCCAGCGTTTGCCTTTTATGGTAATAATGCGGCTGGCCTGCGCTTCCTTTGTCCCCTGAGCTTGGGCGCGCGCCCCCTGGCGGCTCGAGGCCGCGGCTGCTCTCGGCGGCCCCGCGGTGACCATAGCCCTCTTTTTGTGCCCTTATAGTTCGCCATGGATGACGATATCGCTGCGCTCGTCGTCGACAACGGCTCCGGCATGTGCAAAGCCGGCTTCGCGGGCGACGATGCTCCCCGGGCCGTTTTCCCCTCCATCGTGGGCCGCCCTAGGCACCAGGTAAGCGACCTATTACTTTCGGGGTGGCAACCCTGGGGTTTTCTTGGGCGATGCCAGTGCTAAGAACGCTCTTCCCCTCCGCAGGGTGTGATGGTGGGTATGGGTCAGAAGGACTCCTACGTGGGCGATGAGGCCCAGAGCAAGAGAGGCATCCTGACTCTGAAGTACCCCATTGAACACGGCATTGTCACCAACTGGGACGACATGGAGAAGATCTGGCACCACACCTTCTACAATGAGCTGCGTGTGGCCCCTGAGGAGCACCCTGTGCTGCTCACGGAGGCCCCCCTGAACCCTAAGGCCAACCGTGAAAAGATGACCCAGGTCAGTATCCCGGGTGATCCTTCTCTTAGGCCAACTTCTCAGCCACGCCCTTTCTCAATTGTCTTTCTTCTGCCGTTCTCCCATAGGACTCTCTTCTATGAGCTGAGTCTCCCTTGGATCTTTGCAGTTTCTGCTCTTTCCCAGATGAGGTCCTTTTTTCTCTCAATTGCCTTTCTGACTAGGTGTTTAAACCCTACAGTGCTGTGGGTGTAGGTACTAACAATGGCTCGTGTGACAAAGCTAATGAGGCTGGTGATAAGTGGCCTTGGAGTGTGTAGTCAGTAGATGCACCGTAGGTCTAAGTGGAGTCCCTGTCCTGAGAGTCCCAGCACACTTAACTGTGTTCTTGCACTCTTCTTGCATGTCTCAAATCTATCCTTACAGTCTCACCTGCCCTGAGTGTTTCCTGTGGCTTTTGGAGCTTGACAACTCTGATTTTCTCTACAGATCATGTTTGAGACCTTCAACACCCCAGCCATGTACGTCGCCATCCAGGCTGTGCTGTCCCTGTATGCCTCTGGTCGTACCACTGGCATTGTGATGGACTCCGGAGACGGGGTCACCCACACTGTGCCCATCTACGAGGGCTACGCTCTCCCTCATGCCATCCTCCGTCTGGACCTGGCTGGCCGGGACCTGACAGACTACCTCATGAAGATCCTGACCGAGCGTGGCTACAGCTTCACCACCACAGCTGAGAGGGAAATCGTGCGTGACATCAAAGAGAAGCTGTGCTATGTTGCCCTAGACTTCGAGCAGGAGATGGCCACTGCTGCATCCTCTTCCTCCCTGGAGAAGAGCTATGAGCTGCCTGATGGCCAGGTCATCACTATTGGCAATGAGCGGTTCCGATGCCCCGAGGCTCTTTTCCAGCCTTCCTTCTTGGGTGAGTTGTAGTCTAGTCCCTTTTCTATCTAAGGTGACCAATTCTTGAGGCCACACTGTAAGTTAAGTCTGATTTCTCTCACTTTTCCTCTCAGGTATGGAATCCTGTGGCATCCATGAAACTACATTCAATTCCATCATGAAGTGTGACGTTGACATCCGTAAAGACCTCTATGCCAACACAGTGCTGTCTGGTGGTACCACCATGTACCCAGGCATTGCTGACAGGATGCAGAAGGAGATCACTGCTCTGGCTCCTAGCACCATGAAGATCAAGGTGAGCTAAGCATCCTTAACCTGGAGGGTGGGCCCTGTGGCTGCAAGAGCAACCTTGGCTGAAAGGGAACTCATTTCCGGGTCCCAGAATGGTCACCATCACTGTCTTGCTTTCTTCAGATCATTGCTCCTCCTGAGCGCAAGTACTCTGTGTGGATCGGTGGCTCCATCCTGGCCTCACTGTCCACCTTCCAGCAGATGTGGATCAGCAAGCAGGAGTACGATGAGTCCGGCCCCTCCATCGTGCACCGCAAATGCTTCTAGGCGGACTGTTACTGAGCTGCGTTTTACACCCTTTCTTTGACAAAACCTAACTTGCGCAGAAAAAAAAAATGAGACAACATTGGCATGGCTTTATTTGTTTTTTTGTTCTTTTTAATTTTTTTTAAAAAAAGGTTTTTTGTTTTGTTTTGGCGCTTTTGACTCAGGATTTAAAAACTGGAACGGTGAAGGCGACAGCAGTCAGTTGGAGCAAACATCCCCCAAAGTTCTACAATGTGGCTGAGGACTTTGATTGTACATTGTTTTTTTTGTTTTTGTTTTTTTTTTAATAGTCATTCCAAGTATCCTCACCCTCCCAAAAGCCACTCCCACTAAGAGGAGGATGGCCAAGTCCATGCCCTGAGTCCCACACGGGGAAGGTGACAGCATTGCTTCTGTGTAAATTATGTACTGCAAAAATTTTTTTAAATCTTCCGCCTTAATACTTCATTTTGTTTTTAATTTCTGAATGGTCAGCCATCGTGGCCCCCTTTTTTTTTTTGTTCCCCCAACTTGATGTATGAAGGCTTTGGTCTCCCTGGGGAGTGGGTTGAGGTGTTGAGGCAGCCAGGGCTGGCCTGTACACTGACTTGAGACCATTTTAATAAAAGTGCACACCTTACAAACAGCTCGTGACTCTGTGGCTTTGCTGGGTGTGGAACTCTACTTTGGAGGAGGGGGATTTAGGGTGGGCTAGGCCTTGCCTGATAGTATCTAGTGGGAGGGCTACAGGAGCATGACTTTAAATGAGGTCTCACAAATACCCCACCTGTCTTGAGGGAAGGTGAAGAGTTGGGAAGGTACCCTTCCTGAAACCTAGGCCAAGTTGGCCTGCATTAACTCTACCTTCCTCAACCAGGGAGGGCCATATCCTTTGCTCCCTCCTGTATAGCTCTTCCTGGGTTTCTAGAGTCAAGCCCTGATTGGCTGGAGGCCTCTGACTGCAAGAGTGAGTGGGAACTGAAAGCAATCACAGTCGCCCTTCCCTTTCCAGAGCTGTGAAAGGGAAAGCCTATGACTTCCTTCCCAGGGATGGTCATCTTTTCCCTGGTACTGTTTGAGAGCCTAGGACTAAGGGTCACCTATGACAAGCTGCTAAAGATGGAGAAAGAGGGTCATCTGAAAATAAGTCCCTCCCACATGGTGCACAGCTCCAGCCCCCATCAGTCATGTTAACTGACCTGGATCGTTTGTTAACACATGCAGAGAACACTGCTTACTGTGGTTGGTTAAGAGTCCTAGTCATCTCCATCTGCCCACCTGTTAATCTATTAGTCCATCCATCAACACATATCTAGCCTAGCCATTCACCTGCCCCAACTGTCATTCATTTCCAAACAATCATGTTGGCAACAGAAACCAAACCATCAGAAGTCCTGGGGCCCAGCTGTTACAGGCTCATGACCAAATCCGGGGAGAACATAGGCGGTGCTAAAGAACACTGGATATCATCCTGTGGGATGTGGGCTCAGTAGTGTAGATATCAAAGTTCAAGGGCCACATGTGATGGATACCTATCATCCTATCTGAGGCAAGGCAAGGCGGAGGACAGCTTGAACTACAAAGTGAATCCGTGGGTTTATGAGTCCATAAATCTGGTATTTCAAGGTGAACACAGGAGGACGAGTTACAAGACCATCCCTATCTACATACGGACTTTGAGACCAGCCTGGGATACATGAGACACCGCCTCAAACAAAAGTCCTTAAACCAACCCCAAATAAACTACCTCAGGTGATAACAAAACCCAAGAGATTTGATTTATTTATTTCTTTTTTCAATCAGGCTGGGCACGATAGTGCACACCTCTAATTCGGGTACTTGAGAAGAGGCAGGTGGATGTGTGAGAGAGTTCAAAGTCAGCCTGCTCTATGTAGTAAGTTCCAGGACAGCCAGAGCTGCATAGTGAGATCTTGCCACAAAAGAGAAAAAGAAAAGGTAACAGAAACCTGAACATAGACCAGGGCAGAGGGATTGGAGGAGAGTAACCAGGCTGGGCCGTGCAAGTGTCGGTTGAAATCTAGGGTTGACTGGGGACAAAGCACTACCTCCCCGCAGGACAGAACGGGGCAGAGGTTGGTTGCCAAGTGGCCATTTAAGACATGGACACACCAGCAGCCGCAGATGCTCCTTCAATCTTTGCCATTAAAGGATCCCAAGTGCAGCCTTCAGAGTATCCAATGCGGCCTCGGGCCCCGCCCTCTTCCTCCTGGACCCAGCAGGCAAACTGGCTATTCAAGGCCAGGCTCCAACAAAGCCTGTCACTGTGCAGGGCTTTTTTCTTTTTGGACTAGAGGTTGTACTGGTACCAGGGCCTCACACCTCACACATCCAAGAAAAATCTACCTTCAACCCTTTTCTAATCCTCCTGCCTCCGGCTCCGGAATGCTTCCCCCAAACCTCCAGTACTATAGCAATAACAACACAACAATAGCTGTAGCTCAGTTGACAGAGTTCTTGCCTAGCAGACACAAAGCCCTGGGTTTGAGCCCTAGCAGGAGCTGTCCAAGGTCATCCTTGGCTCCTTGGCTACATAGTGAATTAGAGGCCAGCCTGGGCTACATGGGGAAATTGTCTCAAAACAAAGAACAGACAAAGTGAGTGGTCTAATGAGCAAACATTTCCCCCAACCCTTGATTCTTTGCTTTTCCGAAATGTGAAAATTTTGCTCTATAATCAGCAGCTTCGGTTCTGTGTCCCTCTTCCATCTGCAAGGGGGCAGTTTTGCCTTTGCAGACTCCACCCTAGTTGGCTCTGGCTTTTTCAGGCCACTGGATCCCCAGTGAGGCAGCTCTGACCCTAATATTCACCTTGGCAAACTTGAATCCCACACCCTACAGGTCAGTCAGATCTTGTACCAGCGCAGGCGGAATTCCAGACCTTCCTTCATGGAGCCTCATGGAGACAAGAGAGGCATCTGCTCATGATCACAGTGATCGTGGCAAGAACTGAACATGTGCCAGGCTAGGGGGGGCAGGCTAGCAGAGCATCCATCATTTTAGCACCAGAAGAAGGGCAACTGGTGGGGCCGAGTGGAAGGGTGGCCCTCCCAGGGCACACCGCATCTGACCAGTTGGGAGTCACCCAGCAGACAGGAGGGGTGGGAACAGTTCACCGCCCACAGGACTGACTACACCTTCACTGTCACTTCTTGTGCAACAAAACGTGTGTGTGTGTGTGTGTGTGTGTGTGTGTGTGTGTGTGTGTGTGTGTTATAGACAGTCTGGTGTAGCATAAGCTCATAGTAAATTAAAATCAGCACCTAGCTGAGACTGATTTGGGTCAGGATGGCACAGGACTGCCATTTTAGTATGTGGGAGGTAGAAAGGGGGATCAAACGTTCAAATTCAACCTTAGATACGTGAAACTGTCTCAAGAGAGCAGAAAAAAACCTAACCAACGAAAAAGGAGGTGAGGTCTCACCATGTAGTCCTGGATGGTCTAAAACTATGTGCACCAAGCAAGCACCTCCCTGGAGGATTCTAGCTGAGCATCCTACACCAGGCCACACCCCCCCCAGGGAAGGTTACTCTTGGTGCTGCGCTCAGTTCTATGTGGGACTTTAGTTACACAGGCTGCATTGCAAGTGTGCAATAGCTGGCATCTGGGGGGCTGGGGAACCAGCTTACTGGGGAAAGCATTCAGTGCACAATCATGACAAACTGAATTTGGATACCTCAGATATGAAAAGTCTGACAGAGCGAACATCTGTGATCCCAGCACTCCCACAGACACCCCAGAAGAGGGCATCAGATTTCATTATGGATGGTTGTGAGCCACCTATGTGGTTGCTGGGATTTGAACTCAGGACCTTGGGAAGAGCAGTCAGTGCTTTTAACCACTGAGCCATCTCTCCAGCCCTTTTTTTTTTTTTTTTTTTTTTTTTTTTTTTGTTTTTCAAGACAGGGTTTTTCTATGTAGTCCTGGCTGTCCTAGAACTCACGCTGTCGACTTAGGCTGGCCTTGAACTCAGAGAGATCTGCCTGCCTCTTGAGTAATGGTATTAAAAGCATGCACAACCACAACCAACAAAAAGCCCTATTTCTAAACTATTTTTTCATTTGTTTTATGTGTAGGGGCTTACATACAAAGGTAAGTAGATGTGTGTGTGTGTGTGTGTGTAGGTCAGAGGACAATTTGTGGGAGTCGGTTATCTCCTTCCATCATGTGGGGTCCTGAGATGGAACTCAGGTCATCAAACCTGGCAGCGAACACTTTCACCTTCTGAACCCCAGTACCTGTGCTCCCCCAGATTTCAAAAAAAGAAAAGTTGATTAACTGTGTATGTGGTTCAGTGGCAAAGCACTTCGCTAGCATACACGAGTTCCTGAGTCTGTACCCAGCACTGAGGGCAAAAAATATTCTCTCGAGCAGTTTTTAGGTACACAGTGAGATCCAAGGGAAAGCACTGAGAGTCCCGTGAAGCCTGCCTCCTCCACCTACGGCGCCCCCACAGCAGCATGAGGGAGCTGGGCACGCCATTTGTTACTGACAGTGAGTTTATATCCAAATCCACGCCTCCTTTCTTGTCAGCAGGCAGTGCAGAAGCTGCAGGGTGCACTAGGCTTCCCTCTGGATGGTGTACCCCTGTAGGTTTGCACACTTGTAGTGACCAAAACCGACCACCGTAGGGACTGATAGTGACTGGTCACCAGAGTAAAAACAGTCTGGGTTTTGGACCAGAAGCTGTGGTTCAGCAGATAAAGAGCAGAAGACTCAGGTTTAAGTCCCACATGGTGAATCACAACTGTAACTCCAGTCGCAGGGGATCTGACACTACCCTCAGACCTCTGTGGCACTACATGCATGTGATACAGATACAGGTGCAGGCGAGACATTCACACCCATGTGAATGTTCGTCTGTGTGTGTTTACACACATGCACACACAGGGGCCTGAGGGTGTCAGGTCCCCTGGAGTTGGAGTTACATGTGGTGGCTGTAGGTGCTGCGTACCAAACTCAGGTTCTCCAGAAGATTAGCACACACTCTCTCAACTACCGAGCAATTTCTTCGGCATCCTGAAAGTAATTTAAAAAATCTGTTTTGAGACAGGGTCTTACTTTGTAGCTTTGGCTAACTTGAAACTCACTATGTAGACCAGGCTGGCCTTGAATTCAAAGTGATCCATGGTGAAGTGGCTTCCGATTTGGCATAGAACACACCCAGACACCAAATTCTCAGCACAAAGATTTACCACCCTGAAGGGACAATTGGGGACGGGGGGGGGGGGGGTTGGCACTCTGGACCGGACAAAGAGAAGTGACTTTTTAAGGAGAAAAGGGGGGGGGGGTCCTGGGTGGGGGTGAGGTGGAAAGTCCTGATTAGATATTCTAGTCACTGTAGCCAAATAATGAATTTCTATTGCTGGACCTTGGTGTTTTGATAGTTGGACCTTGGTGCCAAGCTTTAAGAATCTAATAGTTTAGCAAGGGAGGGGGCAAGACCATGTCTGCTGTGAGTGGCCCTGTGCTTGACACTGGGCTGGAGAGAAGACTCAGTGGTTAAGAACACTGGCTGCTCTTCCAAAGGACCCAATTCAGTTCTCAGCAAGCGTGTGGTTTCCTTTTTCTTTCTTTGAAAAAGATTTATTTATTTTATGCATATGAGTACAGCAACATTACTCTCTTCAGACACATCAGAAGAGGGCATCAGACCCCATTACAGATGGTTGTGAGTCACCATGTGGTTGCTGGGAATTGAACTCAGGACCTTTGGAAGAGCAGTTGGTGCTCTTAACCGCCGAGCCATCTCTCTAGCCCATATGGTTTCTTTTATAGTGTACTTTCATAAAAATCTAAATTAATCTAGCAAATCTTTTATATTAAGTAGTGTATTTTGGTTTCCAACTTTTTGGTTCTTTATGTTTAGTTTGTGTAAGTATTAATTATTTGGGCTAATACATCTGGACCATGCTCAAGGTCACGGAAATGCCAAATATGTATGTAGCCAAGGCCAGTGCGGCACTTGAGGAGTTGGGAGCTGAGAAGTGTCTGAGCAGATACAAATGGAGGCAGTCAAGATGGTATTACCTTAGCCACTTCAAGACAAACCACTGTTTGCATGTGAAGACCAGAGGACAATTTTCTTTTCTCCTTCTACTTTTATGTGGGTTCTGAGCCACCTTGGCATCCCAACTCTCTTTTTCTTTTTTTCAGTTTGTAAGACACTTCAAAACAAGCCCTCCATCACTGGTCTCACCCAGTTGGTGACATCTTTGATTTGTAGCACAGGCTTGGCTTTTCTCTCGGAATGTCCTTGAGTTGGAATCCCGTCCCATGATGGGAGCCTCTGCTGATTTTGATTAGCTTCCTTTGTTGCAATAACGTGCCTCCAAGTTTGATGGCACACGTCTGTGACTCCAGCACTTGGGAACTTGGAAAGCAGAGGCCGGAGGAGCTGGAGTTGGAGGCCAGCCTGAACTAAACAGTAAGATTCAGGACTATACATATCACACACACACACGCACATATACACTAAGTAAACACGCGCACATACACACTAAGTAAAATAAGAAATGAATTTAAAAATTAAAAAGGAAGAAATTGTTATTGTTGTGTGTTGATGGAAGTGGTGGGAGATTGGGGACGGGAAGTCTGGCACAGTGAGAACCAGCAACCAGGCTAGCGAGTGGCCCCACCTACCCTTTCCAGGCCCGCCCATCCCTTTCTGTGGCTTCCTAATGCTTCTAGATTTTCTAATATCTCTCTCTCTCTCTCTCTCTCTCTCTCTCTCTATCGGTTTTTCGAGACAGGGTTTCACTGTGTAGCCCTGGCTGTCCTGGAGCTCACTCTGTAGACCAGGCTGGCCACGAACTCAGAAAGGGCCTGCCTCTGCCTCCCAAGTGCTGGGATTAACATTTTCTCTTCTCTGTAGTAGATTACAATGCTGAACTGGAGGGTTTAACCAGGGGCTTCAAACCCAGCTTTCCCGCTGTGTCCATATTTGGTTAATTGTCATAATTATTATTTTAATTATGTCTTGAGAAGGTAGGAAGGGTGTTTTAGTTCCCCTGTAGCCTTAGCTGTCCTGAAACACACTATGTAGACCAGGCTGGCTCCAAACTCACTATATAGCCTAGGATAACCTTGAACTTCTGCCTCCACTTTTTGAGCCCTGAGATTGCCTCCATTTGGTTTGGTTTTTATAGTGCTGGGGACAGAACTCTGAGTCATGTACCTACCTGCTAGACAAATACTCAACTGAACTACATTTCCAACTCCTTTTAAACTATTATCTTAATTTTAAAAACATCTGGGATTCCTTCCTTTCTCTTTCTCCGTGTGCACGTGGGCAAAGGCATGTGTGCATGGCCAGGTGCAGACACAGACTCCAGAGGTCAGCTTCCAGGAGTCCTTCCTGTGTGTCCTCAGGATCAAACTCATTTCAGGTTCAGGTGGTCAGTCAGAGTCAAGCTCCTTTTCCTGATGAGTCATTTCACCAGCTCTAGTAAACCATTTTTAGCTAGAAACGCTGTGGAAAAACTTATTATTCATTTATTCAACAAATATTTATTCAGTGTTATGACATGCAAAGAACATTACGAGGCAGAGTCTCTTATTAGTTATGGGGGGTACAGGCAGGGTGCTTACTTAGCACGCATGAAGCCTTAGGTTCAATCCTCAGTAATATTAAGAAAAGAAAAAAAAAAAAGATACAGTGGCCTGGGCACAGATGGGAGGCAGAGGCAGGCGGATTTATGTGACTTCAAGGCCAGTCTGGTCTCTATAGCTAATTCCAGGACAGCCAGGGCTACACAATGAGACCTTGTCTCAGAACAAACCAAAAAGGTATAGCAAGTCAGACGGTGCAAAGAGCTATTGAGAGTTATAACGCAAGATGAGGGGCAAATTCAGGAGCGTGTGCACATGAAGGTTGCTATGGTTATATAGGATACCTGAGCGCTGTGGCAGATGACTTGGAGCGCAGTGTGTAGCGCGAAGGGCAAATGCAAAAGCTTGGAGCAGGACGCATGTTGGAGTGACAGCAGGAACCTGCGGACGTAGCTAAGAGACTAGTCATTTGTGACCTTCTGGACGCCTCAGAACCCTGATAGTACTTTATGCCACACCCAATATGGCGACGGCACCGTGCCCATCCGGGCGCAAGCGGAAGTACGTAGAGGCGTGCGCCGCAGCCACGCCCCTTACCGGGGTCTCCGTGGAGCTGTGGCCGCGCCGGCTTCGAGCATCCCTGCGCTGGCAGGCTTGGGGTCTGGGAGGCTGCAGCTCCGGCGGCTAGCTCCGGAGAGGTACGACCTGCACCTCCAGTCCCAGCGGCTGGAGTCCCCTCTGTGCTTCCCTCCCGACCCTAGCCTTATTCCGAGGCCCATTCTTGCCGTCTCCTACCCTTCTCCCTGGCCCTCCCCTCTTCTGACCCCATCTGTTGCAGGCTCACAATCCCGATGGTCAGAATGGACCCTTTCACGTGGCCTGCTGAGTTTCCAAGCCTTTTCCCCATCTCCTAGTATGTTGGCTCTGCTCTCGCAGCTATGGGACGTTGTCCCTTCTGCTCGTGTTTTCTTGTTTGTTTTACACTGTAGCCCAGTCTGGCCTGGAGCTCAGTGTGCAGCCCAGGCTGATTTTGAACGTGCAGCAGTCTTTCTGTTGTAGCCTTTGTAATGCTGGGGTTACAAGTGTGCATCATCACGCGGGGTTTTATGCGCAGCTAAGGGAGGGACCCAGGGCTTCGTGCCTGCTAGGCAAGTACTCAACCAACTCATCCACATTGCTTCTTTTTTTTCCCTGCCGTCTTAAGTGCAGCCCACTTCTTTCTGGAGCCTACTTGTGGTGTGCGGGAGTGTGACAGGGCGTCGGACTGACCCCAGAGCTTTACGCTCTAGGTCAGCTGGAGAATCCCACTGCGTCTTGATATGGGTGTGCAGTATTTTCTCTGCAGATAACAGTATGGGGCCATGGTGAGGGTTGGGGGTGCAACTGTTGCCTTCCTCCGTATCTGAGTTATATTTGTTCTTTCCTAGGACTAACACCTGGGGGCACATCAGTTTATCATATTAGTATGTGGGAGTACTGGCATGTGCATGTCATGGCGTACATACGGAAGTCAGAGGACCACTTTCGGGAGTTGGTTCTTGCCTTTCAGCTTGTTTATATTTTTTATTTTTAATTGTATATATGTATGTATGTATGTATAACTGTGTGTGGGTATGTGCACATGAATGCAGGTGTCTGAGGAGACCAGACTATCACATGTACCTGGTGTTGGAGTTACAGGTGGTTATCAGCCTCCCCAACGTGGGTGCTGGGAACCGAACTTAGGTCCTCTGAAAGAGTAGCACTAAATCATTTCTTGGGCTTCTTCTGCCTTTCCCCCGGTTGAGGCAGGACCTCTCTTGATGGTGCGTACGCCAGAGTAGCTGGCTTGTGACTGATGTCCCCATCTCCTCCTCTCACTTTGCTATAGCAGTGTTGGGATGGCAGGTGTGGGTCACTGCATTCAGCCTGTTATGTGGGTCCCAGGGTTTGAACTTGGGTCATCGGATATGCAAGGCGAGTTCCCTTGCACACTTAGCCATACTGCTGGTCTCTGGGCACACTTTTTAAGTCTTATGAGTTTCCTTGCATTTATCCAGTGAGACTTACGAGTGTTTTCCAGAGTGGATGGGACATGGGTAAGAGGACCGTGGCTGAGATCTGCCAGAAGCTTCTCTTCATTTGAAGAAAATTGGGCTCAGAAGTGTCTGCTTTGATTGACAGGAAAGAGAGTGGTCCAGAGAGAAGAGTGAGGTGCTAGAAAGTTATGTCTCCAGCAAGAGGAGTTCCAGAGTAGCACTGCTGTGTCGGCAGCTCTCAGTGACATGTATGTGCTAGGGATTAGACATGTGTGTTCGTGTGGTCCTGTGGAGTCCCGACTCAAAAGCTCCTCTGTTCCTTGAGTGGGCAACATAGCCAGCCAGCAAGGTTTGAGCCTTTGAGATTAGGTCTGGTTATGGTGCCCAGGCTGCTGTCAAGTTTACAGGCTCAAGCTGTCTTCCTGCCTCGGCCTCCTAAGTAGCAGGGACTGTAGATCCACATCGCTGTGCCTGGCGTGCGTGCGTGCGTGCGTGCGTGCGTGTGTGTGTGTGTGTGTGTGTGTGTGTGTGTGTGCGCGCGCATACGCCTGTGGGATTACAGGAGTGCACCGCTGTGCTTGGTGCGTGCGTGCGTGCGTGTGTGTGTGTGTGTGTGTGTGTGTGTATTTCTGTGTGTGCGTGTGGGATAACAGGAGTGCATCGCTGTGCTTGGCTTTTCAGACTCTCTAGCCTGCTTTGGAGTGTCACAGTTCTAAGCCGGTTACACTCCAGTTAAGCTGCCGGAAGAATGCCGTCAGGAGCCGCCGTCTGCCGGGGAGTGGGTATAGCAGGGTGACTGTGAGTTGGAGACGGCCTGGTTCTCTGCTTTCTTTCTCAGCAGTTAAGAAAAAAAAAATCCTTGATCTGGGGAGGACTCAGTCGGTAAAGCGCTTGCCCTGCATCTCCAGCGGCCACATGAAAACCAAAGCAGGATGGTGCTTGTCTGTGTGTCTGTCTGATCCCATGCTAGGGGGGCAGAGACTGACTGGTGGGTTCTGGGGCTGGCTGGCTGGCCTGTGCAGATGAGCCCCAGAAAAATAGGACAGAGACTTAGGAAGACACTCCCTGTCCACCTGGGCTTCGACACACACACCTTCACATACGTGTGCACACACATAACACAGAGGATGCAAACAAGGAAGCCCTTCTGTAAGACAGGACTGATAGTGGACACCTGTGATCCTAGCCGGCTTTTCTTCTCTCTGAAGAAGGACTTGATGGGTAGCCTTGGCTAGCCTGGAACTCAGCATGTAGAACCGGGCTAGCATCTTTTGCTTGGGACGCAGTGTGCAGGAAGGGGGATCTGGGGATGTGCTGAACTGAGTGGAGGAGTGGTAGCTCCAGGTTAGAGCCCTCACCTGAGATTCAGGAGGCCCCACTTCCGTTCCCAGTACTGCAGATACAAAACCAACCAGCCAGCCTTAGGAAGGGAGGCAGGAGGACCAGTCATTGAACTAATCAATGGCTACCAGAGGCCTGGCCTGTCAGAAACAAATCAAAATGACAAGAAACCCACAGTGGTCAAGGCTCTGGACCAAGCCTGAAAACCTGATTCATTCATTCATTTAGATTTTAAATTTTTCAAACATTTATTTATTTATTTATTTTCAAGATAGGATTTTACTGTGTAGCTCTGGCCGTGTTAGAATTCACTCTGTAGAACAAGCTGGCCTTGAACTCACAGAGATCTGCTTGCCTCTGCCTTCTGGGTGCTGGGATTAAAAGTATGTGACACTACCAGCCAGCAACTTTTTTTTTTAGTGTACATTTGTGTGTCTGTTTTGGGGTATATGCGTGTGAGTGTAGTTGTCTACAGAAACCAAAAGAGACCATCAGATTCCCTAGAACTGAAGTTACTGAAGGCAGTCAGGAGCTACCCAGCATGGGTGCTGGGAACTGAACTCTGGTTCTCTGCAAGAGTAGTTAGTGTGCAGTCGTAACCTCTGAGCTATCTCTCAGCCATGAGAACCTTAGCTCTTTCCCAAGCCCTACACAGTGGATTAGAAAACCGACTTCCACAGTTTCACAAGATGTCCTCTGACTTCCACAGACACGTGTGTACCAACTCAATCTCTCTCTCCTCTCCTCTCTCTCTCTTCCCCTCTCCCCCTTTCCCCCCCCCTCCCTCTCCTCAGAAGCACACACAGATGTAAAAAATCAAAAACAAAGAGAAAATTCAGTACAGTGGGAACCTGTGGATTGCTCAGTGTTGTGTGAAGTTCTTGCTGCTGTCTGGGTTACTGCCGGAAACAAGTGGCAGAGGTGTGCGCGCAGGATGCTGGGCCTGGAGAACGCTCCTGTGATCCCAGCTGCCGGGAGGTGGAGACAGGAGTATTAGGAGTCCAGGGTCGTCCTTGGCTAGTTTGTGGTCAGTTTCGGCTAAATGAGACACTGTCAAGAAGGAAGGAAGGGAAGAAAGGAAGTAGGGTGATTATGGGAAGGCAGGCATGGTGGCACATGTGTATATCCCCAGAACCATGCTCAAGCTCGGGCTGGGCTACATAGCAAGTTCAAGGATAGCCTAGGCTACAAAGCAAGTTCTGTCTTAACACCCAGGAAAAGCCAGAACCCTCGGGCCTTGGCCAAAAACGGCCTTCAGTTGATCTTTCTCACCTTGTCTCCTGGTTTGCAGGTCCAAGAGGGGATTCTAGAGCGCTCAGTGAAGAGCTGGTCAAACTTCCCTACTGAGGGGGTGGGGTCCTCCTGCCCCCGCGTCCCCAGGGCTGGGGTTCCAGACGCAGGCTACCTTACACAGCTTTTTATGAGGGTGCTAGGGATCCAAACTCAGATCCTTCTGCTCGTCCAGCTAGCATCTAAAGACTCCCCTCCCTCTTTGTCCTCACTTCCAGGACATGTCCAATGATGATGAGGCAGCAGCAGAGGCAGCGGGTGACACCCACCTGCTTGGCTTCTCTGATGAGATCCTCCTGCATATCCTGAGCCATGTCCCCAGCACGGACCTGGTTCTCAGTGTGCGACGCACCTGCAGGAAGCTGGCAGCCCTGTGCCTGGACAAGAGCCTGGTGCAGAGAGTGCTGCTGCAGAAGGACTACCAGGTGAGCAGGGTGGGTGGGAGGGCGAGATCACCGGGCGCCAGCCTGGGCGGCCGGGCAGGCACGGATGCGTGCATGCGAGCCTGTGGCTGGGAATGGCCTTCAGGACACAGTGAGGGACAGAGCCAGGGTGGAAGAGGGTAGGTGGCGTGGGGAATAGTGCATGTGGATGGAGTTCTGGGAGGGAGGGAGCCTGGGCCTCGAATGCAGGGATCAGTGGGAGGCCTCCTGTGTAGGCTCTGCAGGGTGGAGTTGCTGCACCACTGGGCAGACTGTGGAAGGTCATGGTGGAGTAGCACGTGGACGATGCCACAGTAGACATTGCTGCAGAAGGGCTGCCTGCCACTGCTCAGGGCTGAAGTCTCTGATCAGCTGAGACAGTAGCCTGCCATGGTGGGACACACATGTAATCCCAGCACTCAGGAGTCGAGGCAGATGGATCTGTAAATTCAAGGCCAGACTGGTCCGCAGAGTTTCAGGTCAGCCAAGGCTACACAGTGAGTCCCTATCTTTAAAAAAATAAAACAGCATGCTGTATGGTGGTGGCCCATGCCTTTAGTCCCAGCACTCAGGAAGCAGAGGCAGGCAGATCTCTGTGAGTTTGAGGCCAGCCTGGTCTACAGAACAAGTTCCAGGACAGTCAGGCTACATAGAGAAGCTCTGTCTCAAAAACAAACAAACAAACAAAAATTATACTTTAAAAAAGTAGTTATTGCCGGGTGCATGCTTTTAATCCCAGCACTTGGGAGGCAGAGGCAGGCAGATTTCTGAGTTGGAGGCCAGCCTGGTCTACAGAGTGGGTTCCAGGACAGCCAAGGCTAGATGGAGAAACCCTGTCTTGAAACCACCCCCCACCAAAAAAAAAAAAAAAAAAAAAGCTAGTTATTTTTAGATGTGTGTGTGTGCCCCTGTGTAAGTTCTTGTGCCCAGAGGCCAGAGGCATCAAATTCCCCTGGTGTTGTAGTTCCAGGCAGTTGTGAGCCACCTGATGTGGGTGCTAGGAGCTGGACTGGGTCCTTTGGAAGAACAGTGCATACCACTGAGCCATCTCTCCATCCCCAGTTATAGCTTGCAAGCAACTGCTTTGCTTTGCTTTGCTTTGCTTTGCTTTGCTTTGCTTTGCTTTTCTTTTCTTTTCTTTTCTTTTCTTTTCTTTTCTTTTCTTTTCTTTTCTTTTCTTTCTTTCTTTCTTTCTTTCTTCCTTCCTTCCTTCCTTCCTTCCTTCCTTCCTTTCGAGATTGGCTTTCTGTGTGTAGTAGCTTAGCTATCCTGGAACTCACTCTGTAGACCAGGCTGGCCTCAAACTCAGAGCTCCACCTGCCTCTGCCTCCCAAGGGCTGGGATGAAAGGTGTGCGTCAGCACTGCCCAGCTTGTTTTTCTTTTTGAAACAAGAGTCTTGATGAGTACTCCAGACTATGCTAGAACTCTGTAGCCTAGAAGGATGCTAAACTTGCAATGCTCCTGTCTCAGTCTCCCAAGCGTTGGAATGTCTGCCATGTGCCACCAGGGCCTGGCTAGCGAACATCTTCCTGGGAGCCGGGGCTCTCCTGACTGCTGGCAGTGATAGGCGTCTGGAAGAGGAAGGGTGTGCCACTCTCCTCTGAGCGGGAGTGGGAAGTAGCCAGGGACTCCTGTCCGCCCTGCCCTGTCTCCATTCTGCAGGCCAGCGAGGAGAAGGTGAAGCAGCTGGTGAAGGAGATTGGCCGGGAGATCCAGCAGCTGAATATGGCAGGCTGCTATTGGCTGTCTGGCTCCACCATCGAGCACGTGGCCCGCTGTCACAGCCTGGTGAAGGTGAACTTGTCAGGCTGCCACCTCACCTCGCTGCGCCTGTCCAAGGTGCTCTCAGCCCTGCAGCACCTGCGCTCACTGGCCATCGACGTGAGCCCCGGCTTCGATGCCAGCCAGCTGAGCAGCGAGTGCAAGGCCACGCTGAGCCGCGTGCAGGAGCTCAAGCAGACGCTCTTCACGCCGTCCTACGGCGTGGTGCCCTGCTGTGCCAGCCTGCAGAAGCTGCTGCTCTACTTCGAGATCCTGGACCGCACCCGGGAGGGGGCCGTGCTCTCGGGCCAGCTCATGGTGGGCCAGAGCAACGTGCCCCACTACCAGAACCTGCGCGTCTTCTACGCACGCCTGGCCCCTGGCTACATCAACCAGGAGGTGGTGAGACTCTACCTCGCCGTGCTCAGCGACCGCACGCCCGAGAACCTGCACGCCTTCCTCATCTCCGTCCCCGGCAGCTTCGCGGAGAGCGGGGCCACCAAAAACCTGCTGGACTCCATGGCCCGCAACGTGGCCCTGGACGCCCTGCAGCTGCCCAGGTCCTGGCTGAATGGCTCCACCCTCCTCCAGCATATGAAATTCAACAATCCCTTCTACTTCAGCTTCAGCCGCTGCACGCTCTCAGGCGCTCACCTGATCCAGCGGCTCCTCAACGGCGACAAGGACCTGCGCAGCCTGGCCAGCCTCAACCTCAGCGGCTGCGTGCACTGCCTGTCCACCGACTCCCTGCTGCGGAAGGCAGAGGACGACATCGACAGCAGCATCCTGGAGACTCTGGTGGAGTCCTGCTGCAACCTGCACCACCTCAACCTCTCGGCCGCCCATCACCACAGCTCCGACGGCCTGGGCCGCCACCTCTGCCAGCTCCTGGCTCGGCTCTGCCACCTGCGCTCCCTGTCCCTGCCTGTCTGCTCCGTGGCCGACTCGGCACCCAGGCCCGACCGGGCGCCCGCCCCGCCAGCCATGCACGCAGTACCCCGAGGGTTTGGCAAGAAGGTGCGCATCGGGGTGCAGACCTGTCCCAACCCCTTCGCTGGCCAGTCGGCCCCACAGCCCGCCTCTGTGTTCTGGTCTCTGCTGAAGAAGCTCCCGTTTCTGGAGCACCTGGAACTGATCGGGTCCAATTTCTCCTCAGCCATGCCCCGCAATGAGCCTGCCATCCGCAACTCCCTGCCACCCTGCGGCCGGGCACAGAACGTGGGGGACTCAGAGGTAGCCGCCATTGGCCAGCTGACCTTCCTGCGGCACCTGACGCTAGCCCAACTGCCCGGCATGCTGACAGGCGCTGGACTCGTGAGCATTGGCCTACAGTGCCAGCACTTGCAGTCCCTGTCGCTGGCCAACCTGGGCATGATGGGGAAGGTGGTGTACATGCCTGCTCTTGCTGACATGTTGAAGCACTGCAAGCGGCTGAAGGACCTGAGGTGAGGGGCTGAGGGCCTGAGGTGAGGGGCTGAGGGGCTGAGGGCCTGAGGTGAGGGGCTGAGGGCCTGAGGTGAGGGGCTGAGGTGTGAGGGCCTGAGGTAAGGGGCTCAGGTGACGGTCTGAAGGGCTGAGGTAAGGGTCTGAAGTTTTGAGGACCTGAGCTGAGGGTCTGAAGGGCTGAGGACCTGAGGTCAGGGGCTGAGGTTCTGAGGTGTAAAGAGCAGAAGACCTCAGACTTCTCTGGGGCTTCTGGGATTTGCAGATGGTGTCTGCCTGTCAAGGTGGCGCTTAGAGCTAACACGGGCCTGCCATGGAGATCAGAGGCAGGAGGAACCTTAGTGTCTGCAGGGAATGGCTTCAGGAAATGGGGTAGTGGCAGTTAGCAGAGCCGTGGGAGGCAGGGACCCTGAGCACACATCCACCTCAGCTCACACTTACAGGAGCCGTGGGAGGCAGGGAACCTGAGCACACGTCCATCTGAGCTCACACTTACAGGAGCCGTGGGCGGCAGGGACCCTGAGCACACATCCACCTCAGCTCACACTACAGGAGCCGTGGGAGGCAGGGACCCTGAGCACTCATCCATCTGAGCTCACGCTTACAGGAGCCGTGGGAGGCAGGGACCCTGAGCACACATCCATCTGAGCTCACACTTACAGGAGCCGTGGGAGGCAGGGACCCTGAGCACACATCCACCTCAGCTCACACTTACAGGAGCCGTGGGAGGCAGGGACCCTGAGCACACGTCCATCTGAGCTCACACTTACAGGAGCCGTGGGCGGCAGGGACCCTGAGCACACATCCATCTCAGCTCACACTACAGGAGCCGTGGGAGGCAGGGACCCTGAGCACACATCCACCTCAGCTCACGCTTACAGGAGCCGTGGGAGGCAGGGACCCTGAGCACACATCCATCTGAGCTCACGCTTATAGGAGCCGTGGGAGGCAGGGACCCTGAGCACACATCCATCTGAGCTCACACTTACAGGAGCCGTGGGAGGCAGGGACCCTGAGCACACATCCATCTCAGCTCACACTACAGGAGCCCCTGCTTCATTTATTCTGTGTAGTGCTGCTTCATCCACAGCCTTATGGGCTAAAAAAATGTTTTTTAGATTTATTTACTTTTATTTTTATATGTGTGTATTTTGGCTGTATGCATGTCTGTGGCACCACATACGTGCAGTGCCCGTGGAGGCCAGAAGAGAACGATGGATCCCCTGGAACTGGAGTTAGAGAAGTTTGTGAGCCACCGTGTGGGTGCTGGGAAGCAAACCTGGGTCCATTGGAGCAGCCGTGCTCTAGCTATTGAGCCGTTTCTCCAGGTCTGTGTCCCATTTCCCCCAGTTCCCCACCCCTGCTTTTTTGAGACAAGGTCTCACTGTGTCACCCTGGCTGGCCTGGAACTTACTATATAGACCAGGCTGGCTTTGGATTCACAGATTCCCCGTGTTTCTGCCTCCTGGGTGCTGCGATTAAAGTAATACTCTGCTGTGCCTAGCCCTGAATGTTAATTATTATTCCCACGTGGGGGCGCATGTACCACAGTGCACATGTGGAGGGCAGAAGGCACATGCGTGTGATCTGTTCTGTCTCTCACCTTTACATGGGTTCTGCGGGTCGACTGGAGCCCTTAGACTTCCCCAAGCTCTTACCTAACTGAGCCACCTCGCTCTTCCACACACAGTGAGGCAGGATGTCTCACTGAACTGGAAGCTGCTCATTTTGGCTAGCCACTGACTTCTTCGGGGTTAGAGCATGTGTGACCTGCCTGGGTCTTAGTGCTTGCTGGGGATCTGAACTCGGTTTTTAATGTTTGCTAGAAAGCATTCTTAGCCACTGAGCCATCTCCCAAGGCCCCTCACAGTGACTCTTGGAGGGTGTGTAGCCGTTGGCTGGGGGCTTCAGGACTAGGGTGTGCTGGATGTCTGATGCATGTGGCCTGAGTTCCAGAGCAGCTTGGGGTGTAATAGCAGGACCCTTCCTCAGCAGAGCCCAAAGCACGGAGCAGATGACAGAGACCCAGACCTCCTTGATTCACAGCCACCAGGGCACTGTAGGAGGGAAGAGGGAGGGGGCAGCAGAGGCAGGCAGAGGAGGGCTGGCGGTTCCAGCAGGGAGCTGCTGCTGGTGCCCCGTGGGGACAAGGGCAGGCAGGCTGTGCAGACGGATTAGCTCAGAAAGGAACTCAGACTTGTGGGAGTGGTGACCTTGAGGAGGGTGGCAGGACCCATCCTGGAAAGAGGGAGGAAATAGAGTACACAGGCCTCAGAGTACACAGTGCCACAGCCACTGTCCTTGAGCATCACAAGTTCAAGACCTGCCTGGGACAGTGAGTCTGAGCCCAGCCTGGGCAACTTAGCAAGACCCTGTCTTGAAATAACATCTTTAAGAAAGGGTTGAGGATGTAGCTTGGTGGCATAGTACTTAACACACTCAAGACTCTGGGTTTAATTCCTGATAACAAGATCTCCTGGTGTTTCCAGAGCAGAGCATGGAAGGCATCCACACTGAACACACTGTGAAGTCCAGGGCTTACCGTCGTCACCCAGCATTAAGGGGGAAGAGTTTAGCACTACTTGGGAGGCAGAGGCAGGTGAACCTCAGAGAGCTTGAGGCCAGCCTGGCTTAGTGAGTTCCAAGCCAACCAGGGCTACATAATATGACCCTGTATCAAAAAAACTTTAGAGCCGGGCAGTGGTGGCGCACGCCTTTAATCCCAGCACTTGGGAGGCAGAGGCAGGAGGATTTCTGAGTTCAAGACCAGCCTGGTCTACAAAGTGAGTTCCAGGACAGCCAGGGATACACAGAGAAACCCTGTCTCGAAAAAAACAAAAAAACAAAAAAAAAAACTTTAAAAAACGGAGTGGGGGTGGGGTGGGGAGAGGGGGGAACTCCTTTCTCTTTTGTGGTGGTTCTGCAAATGGAACATGGAACATAGGTTTCATTCTTCTACCACTGAGCCACACCTCAGACTTCATACTGAGGGATTCTGGGTGGGTACTGTACCACTGAGCCACACCCCAGTCCATCACTGGGAGATTCTAGGCAGGGGCTCTACCACTGAGCCACACCCCAGTCCATCACTGGGAGATTCTAGGCAGGGGCTCTACCACTGAGCCACACCCCAGTCCCTCACTGGGAGATTCTAGGCAGGAGCTCTACCACTGAGCCAAGCCCCAGCCCCTCACTGGGGGATTCTAGGCAGGAGCTCTACCAAAGGCCACAACCCCAACCCCTCACTGGGGGATTCTAGGCAGGGGCTCTACCACTGAGCCACACCCCCAGCCCCTTATTGGGCAATTCTAGGCAAGTGCTCTACCACAGAACCACACCTCCTAGTCCTTGGATTTTTGAGATAGGTTCTCCCTAGCCCAAGATGGTGTCTAACTGATGGTCTCCTTACCTCATCTGTAATTACGGGTGAGGGCCTTGCATAGTTTGGGGAAGCAAGCGCTCCACCACTGAGCTCTGTCTCTAGCTCTCTTTTTTAAGCAAGTTGCTCAGACTTATTTTGAACTCACTGTCATCCAGGAGGGCATTGAACGCCTGATCCTCCCACTTCAGCCCCCAGAGCGCCTGGGATCACGGCTGTGGCCCATCATGCTTAAGTTTAAGCTTTCCTTTTCTCTTCTGGGGCAGTCTCATGTGTCCTAGGCTGGCCTCATAACTTTCGGTGCCACTGAAGATGACGAACTTCTGGGAGTATAGTGGGCTTCGCCGTACTAGGTTTATGACGCGCATATATATGCCCCTGCTTCTGGGCAGGCAAGAGGCGGTAGGACTTAAGGACTCTGCCAGTCCATCGGTCTTGGTGGGTGGGTGGAGGCTCCCGTGAGGTCACTAAGTCATCCCTCAGCCTAAAGGTCTTGTTCGCTGCTGTCACTCTCTCTGGTATGGTTACTGCTGCCTTGGTGCCTGACTTATTTAGGGTTTCTATTATTGTGATGAAACACCTTGATCACCACCAGCCCAGGGATGGGACCACCAACCACTAATTAAAAAAAATGAAAAGGCCTGCAGGTTCATCTGCTTACAGCCTGTTCTCATGGAGGCATCTTCTCAGGTGAGGCTCCTCCTCAGGTGACTCTAACCTGTGTCAAGTTGACATAAAACTAGCCAACACAGGGGCTGTGCTAAGGGCCTGGCCCGAAGCTGACCTTCGCCCCACAGCATCCGTGGATGTTGATGTCGAATCAGAAGCAGGAAGCATCTCACCTGTCAATACAAGCCAGAGCTTCTCTTTGGCTTCAGGGCCCACAAGGGAGGGCAGAGGGAGGACAGGGCATATCCTGTGTATCTCACTGTTCCCCTCCTGGCATGACAGGAAGCCAGCGGGTCCCGGGCTGTTCTCTTCCATAGCTGCCTGGCTAGGCTGTGGGCCCTGCATTCTCTCCTTCTCAGAGCACGGCCATGCCGCGGCTGTCTAGGTCCAAAGCCTCTGTTTTCTGCCCCGTCTGGTCACCTACCCTGCTGCTCCTGCTTGATGCTCAGCTGAGCAGACCCACACAGCCCAGGCCGTCTCGGTGTCCATGCCTGGGTGTCCATGCCTGGGTGTCCATGCCTGGGTATCTGTGTGCTTGGGTCCTGTGCCTTCCCGTTATACTTGCCTTAGGAACCTGCCTGTGGGCCTCTCCTGTTCCCCCAGTTTAGAGCTCCCAGTCACTTGATTGTGGTGGCACATGAACAAATTGTGGCTCCCAAGTGTGACAGACACCACAAAGGAAGCAGAAGGAAATGGAGGCACTGTGAGTACATGGAGTAGTCCCACACCTCAAGAGGCTAAGGCTGGGGGTTTGCCTTGAGTTCAGGGTCAGCCTGGGCTGGAGAGAAAGACCCTGTCTTCAAAAGCAATAACAGCTCCCTCCCCAACAAACAAACAAAAACCCAACCAGATGTCGGGACTGCATGTCTGCCTAACATTCCAGCACTCTGGGGGTCTCAGCAGTTCAGGGTTATCCTTGGCTTCATAGTGACTTTGAAACCAGCCTGGGCTACACAGACCCTTTGTTAGCAGCGACAAAAACAAGACAGATGTAAGCCTTGGGCTCCCCTCTGCATTAGTGAAAATTTTGTAGCTGTAGCAGGCAAACTACAGCAGCTGCCCCTCCTCCCTCTCACATCTGCCTTCCGCATTTCCCAGGGGCACAGATGGATGCCTCCCGCCCTGGCTACATCCGTCTCCCTGTAGTCACTGGGCCTCCCTCCGTTTCCTCTGCTTCCTTTGTGGTGTCTCTCACACCTTTGTCTTCCTGCCTGTCACACCCCTGGTCTTTCCTGAAGCCACAGTTAGCTTATGCATGGTCATTGTTTGCCAGGAAGGCAAACGTGTTAGAGATCCGGCCTGAGCCTGAAGCTCGGGCAGTAGCGGGCTTCCAGCCTCAGGCCAGATGTGCTGGGTGTGCTGAGTTACCTGCAGAGCCAGAACTGGGGATGGCCAGAGGGAGGAGGGTCAGAAACTCAACTTAAAGCTTAGCTACATAGTTTGGGCCAGCCTGGGCTATACTAGACTGCTTTGTCTCAAAAAGAGAAAAAAGAAAAGGTTACGTGTGGTGGATGACCCCTCTGCTGGCCACTGCTGTTGCCTGTCTACTTCCTTTGGTTTTATAAATTCAAGGAACCCAGGGGGACCTTTGAATCCTTCAGAGCCAAGATCTGTCTAGATCCTGCTGTCCTGCTGCCCTGCTCCCTCCCCCGCCCCCCGCATGTTTTTTTTCCATCTGTCCATCAAACCGTGTGTGTGTGTGTGTGTGTGTGTGTGTGTGTGTGTGTGTGTGTGTGTGTTTAAGATTTATTTATATATGTAAGTACACTGTACTCAGAAGAGGGCATCAGATCCCATCACAGATGGTTGTGAGCCATCATATGGTTGCTGGGAATTGAACTCAGGACCTTTGGAAGAGCAGTAAGTGCTCCTAACCGCTGAGCCATCTCTCCAGCTCCAAGCCTTATGTTTTTGCCTTAGGCATGATGGTGAACACCTATGATCCTGGCTCTCAGGAGGCTGAACTATGAAGACTGAGTTCCAGGCTAGCCTGGGTTATATATTGGTTTGTCCCTTAGAGCTCGCATTCTCCCCAGAGGCAGGACCATGGGTGCATCATGGGAGTCCCGCAGGACTGGAGAGGAATTCGTCTTGGAGGTCTTCCCAAGAGCTTGATCACGGTTCATGTGGTGTCTCTGCCCAGGCTCCAGCCTGTGCCCGCAGCCGCACAGCCGTCTGCTGTGTAAGGTACTGCCTGTTCTGAACGAACACGGGCTTCCAGAACACAGCCAAATGGTCCCATTCCTCTGGACTGCTGCCTTCTGAGGCAGGCGAGCCCAGAGATGCTGCAGCAGGTGGCACGAGCTAGCTATAGGCTCAGGAGGCGTTGTTTGCAACGGGCTTGCTTCCTGGTGTCCTGGGGCTGCGGGGGCACCACCGCCTCGGCCTACCATGGACCTGAGCTGGTACCAGCCTGGCTCCCTGTGGGGTGGAGGTGCCACAGGACAGGTTGTTCTGGATGTAGGTTTGGAGTGCACCCCTATGGCGAGGCAGGAAAGGGTGCCACCTTTCCCACGACCGGAGGTGGAGTGTTACCCTGAGTCACCCTAGGCTGCCTGGGTCACTCGAGCCAGGCCCGGCACAGTCTCGGGACCTTTGCGCTGTGCTCTCCCTCGCCCTGCCTGGCTCAGTGCTGCATCGGAGGGAGAGGTGCGGCCGTCCCAGAGCAGCACGTCCTTGCTGGCTGGTGGTCTGAGCCAGTGGGAGGAAGGGGAGGTGGAAAGAGGTCCATTCCGGGTGGCCCCATTTCCTTGTTCTCTGCCTACCCTCAGATGTTCACGGGTGGGGTGGGGAGGGGGTAAAGGTGAGAGGTTGACCTCTGTGACAGATGACATCTTTTAGGGCAAAGTTCTGTAAGGGGCTATCTACTTAGAAAAAGGTTTGAAAGTATGTACAGGACACATTGTGTAACTATGCCTGTGGGTGTGTGTGTGGGGGCGGGGAGGCACCTGGTCTTTAGCGCAAGTCCATACTGCCACCTAGTGGTGGAGGTGCAGCTGCTGCCTGGCACTGGGCTTCCATCCCCTGCTGTTGGGAGCATTGGGATGGGGTCTCCATCTCTCTCTCTCTCCCCCTCCCTCCCTCCCTCCCCCACCCCCTGCCGCTCAGGACCCTGCATCCCTCCTGCCTACCACTTTCTCACTCTATAAAGAAGCACTTGGAAAGCTGAGGCAGAAGGAAACTAAATTCAAGGCTGGTCAGGACCCAGAACACCAGAGCGAGACCCCGTCTAAGATTTAAAAACCAAAGGGCTGGGAGTATGGTTCCGTGGTGGAGTACGGTTCAGTGATGGAGTACGGTTCCGTGTGGTGGAGTGTGGTTCCGTGTGGTGGAGTGTGGTTCCGTGGTGTAGTACGGTTCCTTGGTGGAGTACGGTTCCGTGTGGTGGAACTGTGGTGGAGTGCTTGCTGAGCACATGTGAGGCCTAAGGTCAGTTCCCAGCATTGAAAAAAAAAAATCTAGGTGGAGGTGACATGCGCCTTTGATCCCGGCACTCGGGAGGCAGAGGCAGGTGGATCTCTGCCTTTGAGGCCAGCCTGCTCTACAGAGTGACTTCTAAGCCAGTCAAGGCTACACAGAAACCCTGTCTTGAGGGGGAAAAAATAAAAAATATGAAGAGCGGGGGCTGAAGCTATGGTAGAACCTGGCTGTCATGCTTGAGGCCCTGAGTTCAATCTATGGCGTTCTACACACACAAAATGTCTAGGGCCCCGGAGAGGTGGCTCAGTAGTTAAGAGCTTGTACCACTCTTGCAGAGGACCCCGGAACCCAGTTCTAGGGGATCTGACAGCTTTTTCTGCCCTCCTTGGATACATACCTGCAAGAATTCACACATATTTGTATAAAATATAAATGAATAAGTCTTTTTTAAATTTAAAATGGGTGGTGGGGGGAATCAGTTCAAAATTTCAGTGTGAATGTGTGTGGGTGACTGGTGTGCGCAGTGAAGGGGGGAAAGCCAGAAGGTTACTTCTGTGGCCTCGAGAGTCCCGTTCCTTGTGTCTAAGAATGACAGTCTCTCTTATGAGGAGCCTGTGTGGTATGGCTTGTCCTCTGGGCCTATGACAAGATGCTGATGCTGGGCTCACAGCAGCCCTGAGGGGCTTCCCTCCCTTTCTCACCCACTCCGGCCCGCTGGACACCCACTTTCTCCTGCCTTCATGAGCTGATCTATCTCTGCCATCAGACCACTCCCCAGGGGAGCCACATGTGAGTCCCCTAAGGCAGCAGGTGTGGCTGTGTGAACGGAATGCAGTGACCTTGAGCCGGAGGGTGCTGGCAGGTGTGTAGGCAGCGGCCAGCCTCCCTCGTCCCTGGAGTCAATTCCCTCCAGCTCACACCCCTGTCTCTGCAGGCTGGAGCAGCCCTACTTCAACGCCAACGCTCAGTTCTTCCAGGCGCTGGGCCAGTGCTCGTCTCTGCAGCGCCTGTGCCTGGTGTCTCGCAGCGGCACCCTGCAGCCGGACGCCGTGCTGGCCTTTATGGCCCGTTGCCTGCAGGTCGTCATGTGTCACATGTTCACTGGAGATTCCCTCACTGCCTGCAAGAGCCTGCAGCAGTCGCTCCTCCGGAGGTGAGTGGCACAGTCTCCAGGACCCAGTGTCCTCAGCCCACTATTGACTTTGGGGAGGTGGAGCACCGGATTCTAGCAGCATGATCAGAGGGCCTGGCCTCCTGCAGGGACTAGTTCCCATGGATGGTCTCCGCTCTCAGCCACATGGAAGGCTGAGACAGAGCCCAGGAGTTTAGGGCTAGCCTCAGGTACAGTTTATCCCAGAGTCTAGAAGCCAAAGTTTTAGTTCATTGTGTCTGATGAGGGCCCAAGAAGGACTTCTTGATCCCCCTCATCACTGAAGGCTGGACTCCCAGCGACTCAGGAGGCTGAAGCAGAATTGGGCTTTTGGGCTACTGATGAATCCAAGGCGAGCTTGGCCTATAAGCAAGACCAGTTGAACAAGCAAGCAAGGGGCTGGGAGGCAGAGTGCTCGCCCAACAGACACCAAGCCCTGGGGCCAGTCCTTACAGCATGGGGCAAGTCATCTTACTGCAGCTGGGACGTGCCAGCACCCCAGAGGCAGAGGCCAACCTGGTCTACAGATCAAGTTCCAAGACAGCCAGGATATCTCCTGGCCACTTTGGGCAACTGTATAGATGTGATGTGGGCACACATACACACGAGTACATACATAAACAAACAGATCTCAGCCTCTGTAGTACACAGCTGTGCTGGTACATGCTTATGATCCCAGCCCTTGGTGATGGAGGCAGGAGTCCTCCCAAGATCCTCTACTTCATAATGAGTTTGAGGCTAGCCTGGGCTACATGAGACCCTGTCTTAAGAAAATGTAAGTCAGGCCGGGCGGTGGTGGCGCACGCCTTTAATCCCAGCACTTGGGAGGCAGAGGCAGGCGGATTTCTGAGTTCGAGGCTAGCCTGGGCTACAGAGTGAGTTCCAGGATTGCTGGGCCACACAGAGAAACCCTGCCTCAAAGAACAAAAAAACAAAAAAAAAAAAAAAAGAAAATGTAAGTCAAGAGAGAGTGGCTGGTCTGAGGAAGCCCTTCAGGGCAGGTGCTGAGTCCTGAGCCAGGCTAGCACAAAGCCTTCCTCTCTGCTAGAGGCTGGCAGAGAGGCTGTTCTGTGGTGGCTCTGCTGCACACCCCTCCCCCACAGCGGCAGCAGCCATTCCAGGTCGTACAGTCAGCCCTGCTGTGCGGGGTGCTGAGCTGCAGGCGTCCAGCAGGTGGCAGTGTCGCTCTTGACAGCCAGCCACCCGGTGCCCAGGGCATCTGTTTTTGAAAAGTAACAGCACTGTCTGTCCTCTTTCCCGAAGCTTCTTTTGTTTGTTTAATTTAAGAACTTTTTTTTTAGACAGGGTTCTGGTAGCCCAGGCTGGCCTTGAGCCCACTGTGACGCTGGGCATGCCCTTCCACTCCACATCCTCCCACCTCTATATCCTGAGTGCTGTGATTACCGGCATATAATGCCACTTTTGGGGTAGCCCAGGCTGGCCTTAAGCTTGTGGCAATCCTCGCGCCTCAGCCACACAGAGCAGCCCTCAGTTCTCTGCTTTCCTGGCCTGGAGAGCTCAGGGAAACGCTGAGCTCCACTCTGGAGTCCCAGCCCCTCACCCGGCAGTATGGAGGTCTCGCCAACAAGGCTGGGGCCCTCCCTCCCTGCACTGCTGCTCCTGGCAGGGTCACGCTTTCTGACCGTCCCCATGCCATGCTGCGCTTGCGCCTCAGGGCCCTGGGCAGTTGCTGCTTTCTCACCCTCCTGTGCCTGGCTCAGGCGCTTCGTGTTTGGGGGTTTGGATTTGGACTTCTCCCACCTCACAGGAAGTATCTGTATTCAGGTATCTTGTGTCTAATGCCACACACAGTGTGGTGGACTACACTTGTCCTTCAGGTTTGCATCCCATGTCTCTGTGTCTGTCTGTCTGTCTCTCTCTCTCTTGCTCTTTTGAGTCTCAAGTAGCCCAGGCTAGCCACTAACACGGTGAAGAATAACCTTAACCTTCTGATTGCCCCTCTCTGCGTCTCAGGTTTTGTCATTACAGACAAACACTGCCACGTTAGATGTGCTGTGCTGGACCTGGAAGTGTCAGGAATAGACTCTATTACCTGAGCCCCATCTCGGCCTTGGGACTTCCTGCTTCTTGGTGCCATTCTGGGCATTGACACCTCGCCCCTCCCCAGTACTAGGATGACACGCACGTGCCGCCCCACCAGCTCCTTCTCTCTCCTTTTGCACTATGCAACCCACTGGATGTGGGATTGCCTTCTTCTGCAAGTCCCTCCCCTACTTGGGCCTCTTTGACCTCATATGAGGTCTGAATTCAGCGTCTGGGGACCAGACACAGTGACAGAGGTTACTGGTAGACCCTCGGGGTTTGGCCTCGCAGGCTGGTGAGCAGAGACTGTCAGAGTTCCACTTTACCCCATGCCCACACATCTCAGCACTGTGCCCGTCCAGTTTCCCGTCTTCCCTAGAAACTTGGACTGGTCTACCTGTGCTGTGGCCTTGGGGTCTGGGCCCAGCAGGTAGCTGTCTGATAGCCCACCCTGGACTTCTCTTTCTCACCTCCACTTTAGACCCAGCAGGGAAGGATCCCTCCTACGTCCCTGCTTCCTTGGGCTGTCCCACGTGGGCCTGTTCCTTGACAGACCTTGTAAGCCCTGGGAATAGGGAGGGCCGTGTTTCATCTGGTCTCAAGGTTTCCAGCGAAAGCTGGGCACTGTGGCACTGTGGGGTTCATGCCTGCACCGTGGCTCACCAGACTTGAGACTCCGAGTCTCCTTCCAGCTTTGTCTCTGGGGAGCAGCTTCATCTTCCAGGCACGACTGGAACCTCGCCATGACAGACCCGCTCCCTGCTTACGCCGGGTGAGCTATGACATGGGAACCTCTGCCAATCACCCCACCCGGTGCCATCCTCCCAGAGGGCTGAGATTGGCTTCCCGCCTTTCTCTCCGTGTCTGCCTGCTGCCACATGCCAAGGCATGACAGCTTGAATCCCATGCAGGACTTTTCTAGGTCCTGTCTCCTCCCTGCAGCAGGCCTGAGCCCAGGAGCACTCGGGATAGCCCTGGCCCAACCCCAGACAGCAGCAAGGTGAAGGTGAGGGTCGCTGCTTGCCTGGAGCCATCACAGACCTGACGTCTGTGGCCGGAGGCCTGTGCTCATGTCACTCGGTGTCCCAGACCCGAGTGCAGGGGGAGGTGCCTTCCCCCAGCTCCTCTCAGGCTAATGTGACAGAGCTCTGCCGTCCACTGTGGGGCCATGTCATTCTCTCGAGGCCCAGTTGGCACTGCCTTCCCACATGGGATCTTAAAGTGTGTTTGTGGCCTGTTGCCGTATGTTGGGCATATGGCCCTGGAAGGCCAACTGCTGCTCCAGCCCTGTGGTGGTCCATGTAGACACATCGGGGGCCTTCTCTCTGTAAGTTTCCAGCTTGCCAGAACCATAGTTAACAGCTCTGCCTCTGCCGCGGTGTCTGGCAAGCTCTGGCCACGACAGCCACGGGCCGTGCTCAGAGCTGAGTGTGCACACGAGATTCTCCATAGCAGCAAAGCAGGGCTCCATCTGCGCCTGTCTGCAGACATGCAGAGAGGCGGTCTCAGGTGGAGCAGGGGGTTGCCTAAGTCTGGCTTGGACATCAGTTTCCAAGAATGTGATCGGGCTGGGGACGAGGCTTGGCTAGTAGATAGAGGGCTCACCTGTCATGGAGCCCGGCTCCATCCCCAGCATGGCACGAACTGGGCATAGCAGTTCTAGGTTTATAATCCCAGCACTTGAGAGGTGGGGGCAGGAGGATGCAAAGTTCTGGGTCGTCCTTGGCTTCATAACAAGTTTGAAGCCAACCTGGGAAACTTGAAGCGTTGTGAAAGCCCGTCTCAAAAAAAAGTTAAAAGATAACAAACGTACAAAGAATGGGCTTTGTAGCCGGGCGGTGGTGGCGCATGCCTTTAATCCCAGCACTTGGGAGGCAGAGGCAGGAGGATTTCTGAGTTCGAGGCCAGCCTGGTCTACAAAGTGAGTTCCAGGACAGCCAGGGCTACACAGAGAAACCCTGTCTCGAAAAACCAAAAAAAAAAAAAAAAAAAAAAGAATGGGCTTTGTGATGCTCCGCGGCCCGCGTGGCTTCTGTGGAGGGTGGAGTCTGGGAGCTGCCCGGCTCACACTGCTCTGTGTATGATAGCTCTAGATCAGACTGTCGGGCGTCCCTGCGGCAAGCTGCCCACCTGGCGAGCTGGGAGACCTGTGACCTGAAAGCTGGTCTAGGTAGCTGCTAAGTCCCAGCTCCATTGAGCACATTCAGAAGCCAGGAGCCATGAACAGTGCGAGGCCTGTATAGGATGGCCCAGGTGTGTGGGCCCCACCATGGCGCTAGCAGCATGAAGGGGCCACAGGCCATTTCAGAAGGACCCATGTTGTCTGGTGTTTCATTTGGTAGGTCTGTCTGTCTGGATGTGGAGCTAAAGGTGATCTGACCTGGGAATTCTGTCCTTATCCCAGAGTCTCTAACTAGCCAGGTGGTGGTGGCGGGGTACTCCTTTAATCCCAGCGCTTGGGAGATAGAGGCAGGAGGATCTCTGTGAGTTCAAGGCCAGCCCTGGTCTACAGGACAGCAGGCTCCAGGACAGCCAAAACTACACAGAGAAACCCTGTCTCGAAAAACAAAACAAGGGCTGGAGAGATGGCTTAAGAGCACTGGCTGTTCTTCTAGAGGACCAGGGTTCAGATCCCAGTACCCACATAGCAGTTCACAACTGTTTGTGACTCCAATTCCAGGGATCTCTCATACAGACATGCCCAGCAGGCAAAACACCAATGCACATGAAATAAATACAAGTAAACTATTAAAAAAAAGAAAAAGAAAAGTAAAACAACCCCCTTAACCAGACAGAAATTACAGAGTCTGCAGTTGTGTAGTTTTATGTGCTTCTGTGGCAGCATATGCGCATGTGAGTTCAGTACCTGCAGAGGCCAGCAGGGGGCGCTGAATCCACCCAGAACCGGGTTACAGATGGCTGTGCACCGCAGCGTGGGTGCTGGGAACCAAGTCCTCATCTTAACCAGCGGACTGTATTTTAGCTCCCCAAAGTTGCCAGTTTTCCAGATGAATCAGGTCACATTGCTACTTGGGTCTGAGGGTAGCTAGGTTGCGTGGGTCCTTAGACTGGAGCTGTCCAGTGGAGAATAGTATGCCGGCGTGTCTCCCTCCAGTGCTGACCCTGTCCCCGCCCTCAGCTTTGGTCTGAACCCTGGCTTCTCTGACATCTCCTATGGGAATGCGCAAGGTTTAAGAACAGGGCGGGAAGGTGTTCCCCGCCTTGGGGCTCCCAAGGCTGCTAACAGGAGCTCTGTGGGCAGAGGGGAGATGACTTCGGCCGTCAGGCCAAGCAGAGCCTTCTGCCTCCCCCATCCCTCAACTCACTCCACGTGGTTCTGCTAATGGTTACGTTTTTGTTTTGTTTTAGCTGAGACGAGGTCTCCCTATGTAGTCCTGGCTGTCCTGGAACTCACTATGTAGACCCGGCTGGTCTGGAACTCACAGAGATCCTCCTGCCTCTGCTTCCTGAATGCTGAGATTAAAGGTATACACCACCACGGCTACCTTGTTTTTTTGTTTTGAGACAAGGCTTTATGTAGCCCAGGTTGAAGTCAAACCCAGTATGTAGCTAAAGATGAGTTGACCCTTTGACCCCCTGCCTGCATCTCCTGAGTGCTGGGGCTACAGAAATACAACTGGTCAACAGAGGCTTTGAGGACGCTAGGCCGCCATTCTACCTACTGAGCATGCCCAGCCTGGTAGAAACTGTATTCTCTTTTTCTATAGATTTGTTTATGTACACGAGGGTTTTGCCTTCATGTATGTCTGTGCATCATGTGTGTACTTGGTGTGGACAGAGGTTCAGAAAAGGGAGTTGGAGCTCCTGGGACAGGACAGCTGTGACCATCGTGTCTGTCGGTGCTGAGAACCGAACCCAGGTGCTCCTAAGTCCTGAAACACTGCAGTCCAGCCTCAGCCCCCGGCTCCACTGTTGTGCCTTCTGGCTCTGGGAATGGGATGGCTTACAGTAGAGCGGGCATTCGTGCTGGACACTGAGCTCCCGGGGTCTCCTGTGACTCACCCAGCACTCTGCCCACATCCCGTTAGTTAATGGCTGATCTCTGGTTCAGTTTCCAGGCTGAGAGGCCCGCGCTGAATGTCGTCATCTTCCCCCTGCTCCACGAGGGCCTGACAGATGTTATCCGAGATGTCCCCATGGTGCACCTGGACGAGATCACCTTATTCAAAAGCAGAGTGGCTGAGGAACCACCAAACCTGTGGTGGTGAGAGGGCCCCCTGGCCCTGCCGGGCCCCCTGGCCCCACCCAGCCCCCCACTCCTGCCAGCAGAGCATTTTCTGAGACTCCACAAGGGCTCAAGGAGCCAGCAGACAGTGGGGCCTTGTTTCGTGACAGGAAGAAAGTTTCCAGGTCTCCTGAGACACTCCCCCAAGTTCCCCAGGTTTCTCTCTGTCATTCTTATGAGGACTTGGGCTCAGTGACAAGAAGTAATCTGGTGAGCCATGGGCGAATGGGCAGTGGATGAGTCAGGCTGGCCTTCAGGTCCTGGCCATGCTCCCGGGGCCTTTGTGGGCTGCAGGCCCCAGTCCACCCACTCGCTTCAGCCTGCTCCTCTGTCCACGGTCACCTACAGTTGAGCTCAGTAATGTGACTGCACCCACATGGGGTCAGGGTGGGCCGGGGCTCCTTTTCCTATTGAGATGCATTTAGGGCATGGTCCAGTGGAGAGTACTCACCTAGTGTGTGTGAGGCCCTGGGTTCCATCCCCACCACAAAGAAAAAAATATGTTTTAACCCAATGATGTCTCTGGCATGTTTTCAGCTCAGTGATGCTTGTGCCAGGGGATCCCTTGGGGCAGGGACTGTGGGGTGGCTTCATCCCCAAACTGAGCCTGAGGAGTTGAGCCTGTGTCTCACAAGTGGTCACTTTCCCAGGAGCGCTCCAACCACCGGTCCTGTTAGGAGAGCTGAAAATGGTAAAATCCACCGAGAGCCCCGCTTTAGTTAAGTGTGTGGGCAAGGACCCCGGGTTCCATCCCCAGGACCACACACCTGCGCAGCAGCTCACTCTTGCAATCCCAGTACTCTGGGGGTCAAGGCACAAGCATGGGTCACCCCCAGCTACATAAATTGATGTAGGGGCTAACCTGGGCCACATACGACCCTGTCTCAATGTCAGCAAAACCCGAAGGACACATACGACCTGGGCCACATACGACCCTGTCTCAATGTCAGCAAACCCGAAGGACAAAGTGAAAGAAGGACCCGGTGTCTGTGGCTTCATTCGTCTCACAATAGCGAGGCCGAGCCAGTAGCCCCTAGAAGGGTCTGTGAGAGCATGTGGTCGGATTGGTCCATCTGACTCCCTGTGATGGAGCCCCTACATGTGGACATTGATCCAGGTGGCTTCAGTCCATACTGGCCCAGCAGGCCTCCCTCACTGCTGGTGACCTCCCCAGACCCAGCCTGCCCTCATCTTCTGTCTCCATGGTTACAAGTCTTCCTAATCTGTGGTCTCCTTGTCAGCACCCCTTGCTGGCGAAGAGCAGAGCTAGGCTGTGCCTGGGGAGACCTGCCTCTGGGGACAGTGTTAGGGAAAGGGTCCTCAGACCCAGGCCCCAGGAACTGTACCTCTGCCTGACCCTCGCCTTTCTAGCTTCAGTGTTTACACAGGGTCTGCAGTGCCAAGCCCTCCCTCCTCAGCCAGCCTCTGGCCTGAGGGGATCCTCGGCTCTCTCTAGAGCCCATGGTGCTCCTCCCTGTCCTTGTTGCTGAGTGGTCTTAACTCCTAGCCAGAGGGATTGGTCTGTCTGCAGGCTGATCCCATGAGACACCCACCCCACACCCAGAGCCCGTACCCTCCCAGACCTAACACAGTCTGAGGGTTCTAAGCCTGTCCTGTCCCTTCTTGGCATTGCAGGCCATTGGACCTGCTGCCAAGGTTCCACATGTTAGGAGACTGAAGTCCCACATGTCTGTAGACAAGGAACCCAAAGGTGGTGGAACCCACTTCTTCCAGTTTCTGGGCATGTCTTCAGAACATTAAACTGGCACCTGAAGGCCACCCGTAGGTTCTCCAGGACCACCTGCTGCTTGTCCTTAAAATGAGAATGTGGCTGGTCCCAGCCTGTGATAGAAGCAGTTGCTCGGAAGCATCTAGTCCCCAGAATCCTTGTGATTTCTTCCTTTAAAGGCAATCCCGCTCAGCTGGGTGTGCTGGTGAAGGTGTTAATCCCAGCGGCAGGTGAATCTCTGTGAGTTCGAGGCTAGCCTATTTGGCATAGTGAGTTCTAGTCCTGCCAGGGACATATAGAGACTCTGTCTCAAAAAAAAAAAAAAAACAACAACAACAGCAAAACACCCAAATAAATGGCGGCCCCATTCAGACAGGAAATCACCTTTCTCCCGGGATGTTATTCAACAAGCCAGAGCCATCCTGTCAATCCTGCGGATAGACGTTCTTAGGAGCCGGCAGTGCTAGCCTGCGGCATCTTAGGGAGGAGCCTGGACAGGGGCGGCTGGGGGTGCAGACTGCCTGAGGAAGCACCCCGACTAGTAGGCCTTGTATTCTCAGCGTCTCCTCCACTGGGGACAGGATCCACCAGATGTCAATAGCGTGCTTATTTTCACTAAGTGCTATTTTGGCACTGGTGTTAATCGAAATTTATAGCCTGCAGCATTTGACGCTGAGAAAAGAGCCCACCCTAATGGTCCCTGATTGGCAGGGCTGGGCTGTTAAGTGGCAGACCATATGCTGCCTGCCAAGAGCACGGTGAGCGCTTGTGACTGCCTGCTTGCGCGTGCACATGTATGTGTGCATTCGTGTGTGCCTGTGTGTATGTGTGTGTGCGCGCACGTGCGTGCGTACATGTGTACTTACACCTGCTTATACATGTATATGTGTGTGCCTGTGTGCTGCATCTTCTGGTGTATGTGCTCTGCATTAAGGAGGGACGTGGGGGAATTTATCCTTGTAAACAGAAGCCCCCTGACCTCCCAGGGCTCCCTGTACCCCAGCCTCAGCCCACCCCTGGCTGTTCTTGCCCCCTCCTCCAGACCTTGTGGGGTTTTTGTGTTTTGTTTTTGGTGTTATGATACAGGATTTTTCTGGCATAGCCCTGCTGTCCTGGAACTCACTCTATAAACCAGGCTGACCTTGAACTCAAAGAGATCCGCTTGCCTCTGCCTCCCAAGTGCTAGGATTAAAGGCGTGCGCCACCACTGCCCGGCTAGACCTTGTGCTGTATGTGCTGCCTTTAACGCCATAACTCACAACCCCCTCGCTTGGCATAAGCCAGCAAATCAGGCTCACTGCGTGGTTTCCTATTTTCTTCTTAAAACTGTGCATGCGTGCATGTGTGTGTGCCACGGCACATGTGTACAGGCCAGAGGGTCTTTTGTTTGCTGTTGTCTACACCAGGCTGGCTGGCCCATGAGCTATCAGGGATTCTCCTGTCTCGCCCACGCGTCCCTCGTGGGGCATTCCCTGATGACAGATGGAGCTACCATGCCTGGCTTCATGTGGGTTCTGGGGCTCTGAGCTCAGGTCCTGGAGAAACAGGTTCTCTACTCGTGGAGCCAGGTCTTCAACCCACGCTCCTGATTTTCATAACATTTTCAATCTTACTGGCGAGATTGAAGAGGGCTTTGCTTTGATATGATAGGGACAGGCTCTGTCCTGCCAGTGGCCCCTAGAGGTCCAGACCCAGGCTGCGACTAGCAAGGGCTGGGCCCAGACACTCAAATCCATCGGTTGCTTCACGTTTGGGCGTCCAGGGCAGATTCCCTGACTATCTACTGCATCAGACCCAGAGTTAAAAAGCCACATACTTAGCAAGATGATGGGGGCTGGGCCAGTCCAGGGCCATAGCGGTCTGAGGGAAAGGTGGGCCTGAGCAGTGGGGCTGTTGGTGCCAAAGGCCAGGCCTCAAGCAGGTTGGGCCGCCACCCTCACACCCACTCCCAAGAGGGCCAGCATGCCACCCTGCCTCCAGCCCTCACTGCTACCTACGCCTTCGAAGACCCGGAAATTGCTGAACTCTTCTAAGGGAAAAAATAAGAGAAGCCAAGTGTGATGGGGTATGCCTCTGATCCCAGCCTGCAGAAGGTAGAGGTGCAGGGGGTCAGGAGTTCAAGGCCAGCTTCAGCTGTGTAATGAATTTGAGAGATACTATGTCAATAAGGATCAGAGGGGCATGGGGCAGGGGGGGTGGGAGAGGGAGGGAGAGAGAGAAACATTTGAATGGGGTATGAAGAAACAGGAGAGAAGAAATTTTGAATGGGGTATGGAGTGTGACCACAGGCAGTGAGTCCTAGGCTGTGACCTCTTCCTGTGGATGAAAGAAGCTTCCAGGCTCAGTGTTAATACTGCACGACCCACTAGACCAGGCATGGCTCCTACTTAGCTGCTTAACGGTAGCACCTGCATCCCTTGGGAGGGTCACCAGCGAGTGGGCATCATCAGATCAGAGGCTCGGCTTTACCTACCACCCCACCCCACCCCACCCCGCCAGATCTGGCAGGCTCCCATAGGGCTACGGTTCAGAGAGAGCCAGGGTTCCTGCAGCTTCCTCTGCTAATGCTGGCCCAGGGTCTGCTTCAGAACTTGGAAACGGGGGTGGGGGTGGGGGTGGGAGGGAGCAGGGGGAGCACTAGCTAAGCCCTGACTTCTGCGATCACAGGTTGCTGTGCAAGGAATGAGTGTATGATCAGAAGGAGTGGCCATGCATCAGTAGGCGTGTCTATGTGTGTGCACACAAGAGCCCCTGTCTGGATAACGCTCGGCCCGAAGCCTCCTCTTCCATACTTCTGACCGAGTTATATTGCATGTGGCTTCCTCAGGCACCATCTGAGCTCGGTGTTTAGTTTGGGGGCATGGAGAAAGGCCTTGAGACCATGTGCTAAGTGACCATTCCCTCCCTTTTGATGACTGACCGCCCTGACTCCTGCCCAGCTGGGAGAACTGCCTGTGGATGGTATCTGGCGCTGACAGATGTCACTATGGTGCTGACAAACTACATTCTGAATGGGTGTTTCTATGTAAATCTGTGGCATGTGGAATATCTCTAATAAACGGAACTTGATTTAGAAAGCCAGGCTACAGTGTGGTCCTTCCCATGGGGACTCGTGACCCTCCGTGGGGCCGGCTTCACGGATCAGGTGGGGAGGGTCCCTCATTCTTTGTAGATAGAATCTCATGTAGCTTAGGCTGGCTTCAAATCTAATATGTAGACAAGGCTGGCTTTGAACTCCTAATCCTGCTCTCTGGTTGTGGATATCAGTACCAACCTTGACCTGAGCACAACACCCACAGGCCCCCACCTTACAACATGACTGCCAAATTGAATCACAGACATTCCAAGAAAACGAGCAGGGCGTGTTCAGCTTTGGAACTCACCATTTGGTCATCACCTCCACGCTTGACAGACAGTCAAGACAGTTAGACAAGTCAGACAAGATCCAACCACGTTCAGAAGTGGACACAGACCACCCTTGGGTCCAGGGGGGGTCTTAGGGTCTCATTGCAGAAGATGTGGTGGGTGGGAGGCAGGACTGGACCCATATTAGGAAGGGTGTCTGTGTGCACCCTGGGCTTTCCAGCCTAAGCCAGGCTGTGGCATGTCTGTGTTGTAGAGAGTAGGGAACACTGCCCCATGTTTGGGCTGTGGCATGTCTGTGTTGTAGAGAGTAGGGAACACTGCCCCATGTTTGGGAGGGCTTACATTATTAGTACATGTCTTCCTGGCGGCCACAGGACTATGGGCTGTTTGGAGCACTCCAAGATGCCACCAAAAAAAATTTTTAATAATCAGGTACCTAGACACCCTCCCCGCCCCCCCCCATGCCACGTGCCCCTCAACGTGTCTCAAACAAACAAAGGTAAATACACTAGTATTTACAAGAGTATGCTCAGGGGAATTACTTGGTGACCCCCTTCATCACCTACAAAAGTACAATTTAAATGTTAGGTCATGGGGAGATGGCTCAGTCAGTAAAGTGTTTGCTTGCCACGGGTCTTAGGGTTTCTATTCCTGCACAAACATCACAATCAAGAAGCAAGTTGGGGAGGAAAGGGTTTATTCAGCTTACATTTCCACATTGCTGTTCATCACCAAAGGAAGTCAGGGCAGAAGTCAGGGCTGGGACTCAAGCAGGTCAGGAAGCAGGAGCTGATGCAGAGGCCATGGAGGGATGTTACCTACTGGCTTGCTTCCCCTGGCTTGCTCAGCTTTCTTTCTTGGTTTTTCGAGATAGGGTTTCTCTGTGTAGCCCTGGCTGTCCTCGAACTCAGAAATCCACCTCTGCCTCTGCCTCCCAAGTGCTGGGATTAAATGTGTGCACCACCACCGCCCAGCCTCAGCCTGCTTTCTTATAGAATCCAAGACTACCAGCCCAGGGATGGCACCACCCACAATGGGTCCCCCCACCTTGATCACTAATTGAGAAAATGCCCCACAGCTGGATCTCATGGAGGCACTTCCCCAACTGAAGCTCCTTTCTCTGTGATAACTCCAGCCTGTGTCAAGTTGACACACACAACCAGCCAGTTACTACGTGAGCATAAAAACTTGAGTTCCACCGAGTGATGGTGGTGCAGGCCTTTCGTCCTAGTACAGAGGCAGAGGCAGGAGGATCTCTGAGTTCGAGGCCAACCTGGGCTACACAGCTGAGTTTTAATGCCAGCACTTGCATAGTGTGTGTGTGTGGGGGGAAGGGGATTGGGAGATGGGGGTGGGCTTGAAGCTGGGCACATCTGTAATCCCAGCACTAGGGAGACTGAGATGGGGGAATCCCTGGGGTTTGCTGGTCATCCAGCCTTGTTGGGCTCCAGTTTCTGTTTCTTTTTCTTTTTTCTTTTTTTTTTTTTGGTTTTTTGAGACAGGGTTTCTCTGTGTAGCCCTGGCTGTCCTGGAACTCACTCTGTAGACCAGGCTGGCCTCGAACTCAGAAATCCTCCTGCCTCTGCCTCCCAAGTGCTGGGATTAAAGGTGTGTGCCACCACCGCCCGGCTGGGCTCCAGTTTCAGTGAGAGAACCTGTCTCAAAAACAAAACAAAACAAACAAACAAACAAACAACAGATTGGGACTGGAGAGATGGCTCAGTGGTTAAGAGCACTGACTGCTCTTCCAGAGGTCCTGAGTTCAATTCCCAGCAACACACCACATGGTGGCTCACAACCATCTCTAACTCTAGTCCCAGGGTATTCAATACCCTCTTCTGATCTCAGGGGTCCCAGGCATGCAGATGGTCCACAGACATGCACATAGGCAAAAAAGAAAAGAAAAAGAGAAATTGAGGATGATTCTGGATGTCAGCTTCTGGCCTCTAATGCACACAGACATGTGCATTCACATGCACATATATGAACACACACACCTCCAGATACAAAAGAGTAGGCCTTCTATTGACCAGACTGAGAGGGCGGGCGGGCAGGGGCTCCTGTATCCTGGGTGGGAATGTCAGTTGGCTCTGCTAAGTCGTGTGGAGGACACGGGGCAGCTGCTGAGATCATAAACTCATGTATGTCTGACCAAGCAGCTCCACCTTGGGGGATTATTTCATAGCTTACTGCACAGGCACAAAATGACAGATATGTATAATGTTCATTATCAACATTACATGTAATTGCCAAAGTCTGAAAGTATTCTAAATGTCCAATCACAGGGGATGAGTTAAATAAATTATCATAGGTCCATTCGGCTACCAAGTATGACTGAGGAGGGAAGTGGATACAAAGAAAGAAAATGGCAGGCGGAGAGTCTTTCAGGGCTGGCGTGGGCTCAGTGGGAGACCATGGGCCCTGGGTTTTATCCCCAGCACTATCAAAAAGGAACTATAAGGTTTTGTTTTGTTTTGTTTTTAGATATATGTATTGGGTTGGAGAGATGGCTCAGTGGTTAAGAACACTGACTGCTCTTCTGGAGGTCCTGAGTTCAAATCCCAGCAACCACATGGTGGCTCACAACCATCTACAATGGGGTCTAATGCCCTCTTCTGGTGTGTCTGAAGAGAGTAATGGTGGTGTACTTATACACATAAAATAAATAAATCCTTAAGATTTATTTATTATATGTAAGTACACTGTAGCTGTCTTCAGACACACCAGAAGAGGGCGTCAGATCTCATTACGGATGGTTGTGAGCCACCATGTGGTTGCTGATTTGAACTCAGGACTTCAGAAGAGCAGTCAGTGCTCTTAACCACTGAGCCATCTCTCCAACCCAAGAGCTGTAAGTCTTAAAAGTTCCCTCCCAGGGCCATTGGGATGACTCAAGCATAAAGACACCAGTGCTGACAACCTGAGTTCAATCCCTGGGACCCACATGGAGCGAAAGTAGTTGTCTTGGGAGCCCCATGCACTCGCTATGGTATAAATAAGTTCAAGGCCAACTCAGGATTTAATGTGAAGTTCTGTCAAAAAACCAACCAAGCCATTGCCTGGTGGAGTAGCGCACGCCTTTAATCCCAGCACTTGGGGGGCAGAAGCAGGTGGGGACCTCTCTGGATGCGAGGCCAGCCTGGTCTACAGGGTGAGCTCCGGGATAGCCATGGCTACACAGAGAAATTCTCACTCAAAAAACAAAAACCAAACCAAACCAAACCAAAACCAAAACTAAACAGCAACAAAAAAGAAATAGACCGGGTGCTGCATATCTGTAATCCCATCACTCAGGAGGATCAGAAACTCAGGGTCATCCTCAGCTACATTTCCAATTTGAGGTCAGCCTGCGCTACATAAGACCCTGTCAGTCCAGCCTTTGCTAACTCTAACCCTAACCAGTTAAATAAACAAAAATGATCAATTAAAAAAAATTCACACCTCCATAAATGTCACACACACACAAAAAAAAAACCTGCCAAGATTTCTTAAAAGCAACTTTTGCAGAAATCTGGCAATGATCCAGAGGCTGGTCATCCACTGAATATTTATTCAGGGGGACTGGGATCCGCCAAATCTTGGCAAGCACAGCGAGCTTCGTGGTGTTTTCCCTTCGTCCTGTTCTGTCCCTTTCTCTCCAGCTCAATGAAGCCCACATTCCTGGCTCTCGGAGGAACTGACAGCTCAGGGGCTCTGACACCTCATTCTCCAAACCAGACACGACAGGACATGCTTGCTAGATCCCTGAAAGACACCTTTTTCTGAATAAACTCAAGATCTCCCTGCATTACAAACTTTCCCCCAGACCCATGTGTCAAAACTATTTACAGCCAGGTGTTTTCTGTTGCAGCTGCCTCAGGCGATCGTGGGAGTTAACAGACTGACTAACAGACCCCCAGACAGACTCGAGTCATACATAAATAGCTGCTTCCAGTGCAAGCCCGAGGACTCGAGTTCCTCCCTCCAGTACCAGGTAAAAAGCTAGATTTGGGGGTGTGCTCTATAATCCCAGCACCCCTACAGCGAGATGAGAAGCAGAGATAGGAGACTCAAGAGGTTCTTAAATGGTGAGCAGGAAATAGGAGAAACTCACTCTACCTCAAAACAAATGGAAGGCCCTGGACATGGTGGCACAGGCCAAGCCGGTGGATCTCTGAGATTGGGGCTAGCCTGGTCTACAAAGCAAGTTCTAGAACAGCCAGACCATAACTCAGAGAGGGGGGGGGGGAGAGGAAGAAAAAGAGAGAGAGAGAGAGCAAGAGAGAGAGAGAGAGAGGAAGAGAGAGGGAGGGAGGGAGAGAGAGAGAGAGAGAGAGAGGGAGGGAGAGAGAGAGAGATCCAGTTAATGCTTCAGAGGTGTGGGGTCGGTGTGTGGTGTCCTCACCCACCACTTGTGAACAGCTAACCCTGTCCTGACAAGCCCCCAGTTCTGAAATTTTACCTTCATCTGTTACAGGAACAAACGATTTGATTGTAGAGGCTGTCTCCTTAACCGCTGAGCCTCAGGAATCGGTGTTTAGAAGAGGGGGCCTTGCCTTTCACTAAGTAGGAATGGCCCGCCCAGACACTCGCTCAGAAAGCCCGTAGGGCTGGGAAGCTGGAGGACTTTGCACATGTAACTTTTTGAGGGGGGTACATCTCAAAAAAAAAAAAAAGTTCAACTAGCTGAAAGATGAGTAATGGCAGTGAAGGCAAAGATCTCTCCGTGCCATCGTGCTGACATCGTGCTGACGGACAGGAAGACAGCTCGACCTTTGACCTTTCCCTATTAGTTGCCATGGGCGGGAGCCCTGTCGACGGATGTTAATTAAATACAATTTCCTTCCTTCCTTCCCTCTGTCCTTCCTCCTTCCTTCTGTCCTTCCTTCCTTCCTTCCTCCTTCTGTCCTTCCTTCCTTCCTTCCGTCCTTCCTTCCTTCCTTCCTCCCCTCTTCTGTCCTTCCTTCCTTCCTCCCCTCTTCTGTCCTTCCTTCCTTCCTCCCTCCCCTCTTCTGTCCTTCCTTCCTTCCTCCTTCTGTCCTTCCTTCCCTCCCTCCCTCCCTCCCTCCCTCCCTCCCTTCCTTCCTTCCTTCTTCCTTCCTCCTTCTGTCCTTCCTTCATCCCTCTGTCCTTCCATCCTCCCTCCCTCCTTCCCTTCCTTCCTTCCTTCCTTCCTCCCTTCCATCCTCCCTCCCTCCCTCCCTCCCTTCCTCCCTCCCTCCCTTCCTTCCTTCCTTCTTCCCTTCTTCCTTCCTTCCTTCTTCCTTCCTCCTTCTGTCCTTCCATCCTCCCTCTGTCCTTCCATCCTCCCTCCCTCCCTCCCTCCCTCCCTCCCTTCCTTCCTCCCTCCCTCCCTCCCTTCCTCCCTCCCTCCCTCCCTTCCTTCCTTCCTTCCTTCCTTCCTTCCTTCCTTCCTTCCTTCCTTCCTTCCTCCTTGTCGTCCTTAACATTTATGTATTTTGTTTTTTCATGACAGGTTTCCTCTGTGTAGCCCTACGGTCCTGGAGCTTTGATTATAAGCCAGGCCGGCCTCCGACTCATGGGTCCTCCAGCCTCTGCCTCCTAACACCTAGCATGTGCCACCACACCCAGAAAAATGCAGTTTCTTTTTATCTGCGTCTTCTCTAGTTCCACTGTAGTGCTCTTTAGCTCAGTGAAGTTGTGCATTTTGATGTGCAGAGAAGTTGTCCTCTGACCTCCACACACTGTGCAGCAGACACACACAGACATCGTACACAAAGTTATAGTAAATGTCGAAAGAAAGAAAGAAAGAAAGAAAGAAAGAAAGAAAGAAAGAAAGAAAGAAAGAAAGAAAGAAAGAAAGAAAGGAAGGAAGGAAGGAAGGAAAGAAAGAAAGGAAGAAAGAAAGAAAGAAAGAAAGGAAGGAAGAAAGGAAAGAAAGAACGAAAGAAAGAAAGGAAGGAAGAAAAGAAAGAAAGAAAGGAAGGAGGTCTAGAGGGATGGCCCAGTGGTTAAGAGCACTGATTGCTCTTCCAGAGGTCCTGAGTTCAATTCCCAGCAACCACATGGTGGCTCACAACCATCTGTAATGGGATCCAATGCCCTCTTCTGAGGTGTCTGAAGACAGCTACAGCGTACTCATATAAATAAAATAAATCTTAAAAAAAGAAAGGAAGAAAGGCCGGCCGGCCAGGCATAGCGGTACATGATCTGAGTCCTCAGGAGGCAGAGGCAAATCCAGCCTCATCTAAGAAAAAAAAGAAACCATTTGGAGTGGCTATTTTCAATATATTAAAAAGATTAAAGAAAAAACATGTCTGAACAATCAAAAGTACAAGAATAACGACTAAAAAGGGAAGGATCAAAGAAAGTGTCCAAAAGGGGACCAAATGGAAATTCCAGTAGTTTCTGGGTGTCGCTGCCCCCTGCCCCCCCTCCCACGGTGATGATAGGTTTCTGTGGGATGGAGGCAGGCCGGTCACTGCACCTCTGTGGAGGTTAGAGGGTTTTCTCTTTCCACCATGAGTTCTAGGAGCCAAGCAAGGCTGGGTGGCAGGTGATTTTACTGACGGGAACAGTAAGTAGGGACAGAGTGCTCCCAAGTCCTCCGACCTTCTTCTCATGGCTGCGGTGGGAGAACAAAGCTTCCGGAAGTGAATGGCAGCGGTGGCTGCCCGTCTGTTCCTTCACACGCACTTGACCACGGTGAAGAGGAGAAGGAGCATGCGTCTTGTATCACAATGATTTTAGAAGGTTAAGGTGAGGTGTGTATCTCAGCTGTGGTGGGCCTGCCTAGAATCCCCCAGTGAGGGGCTGGTGCGTGGCTCAGTGGTGGAGCCCCTGCCTAGAATCTCCCAGTGAGGGGCTGGGGTGTGGCTCAGTGGTGGAGCCCCTGCCTAGAATCCCCCAGTGAGGGGCTGGTGCGTGGCTCAGTGGTGGAGCCCCTGCCTAGAATCTCCCAGTGAGGGGCTGGGGTGTGGCTCAGTGGTGGAGCCCCTGCCTAGAATCCCCCAGTGAGGGGCTGGTGCGTGGCTCAGTGGTGGAGCCCCTGCCTAGAATCTCCCAGTGAGGGGCTGGGGTGTGGCTCAGTGGTAGAGCCCCTGCCTAGAATCCCCCAGTGAGGGGCTGGGGCGTGGCTCAGTGGTAGAGCCCTTGCCTAGAATCCCCCAGTGAGGGGCTGGGGCGTGGCTCAGTGGTAGAGCCCTTGCCTAGAATCCCCCAGTGAGGGGCTGGTGCGTGGCTCAGTGGTAGAGCCCTTGCCTAGAATCCCCCAGTGAGGGGGCTGGGGGCGTGGCTCAGTGGTAGAGCCCCTGCCTAGAATCCCCCAGTGAGGGGCTGGGGCGTGGCTCAGTGGTAGAGCCCTTGCCTAGAATCCCCCAGTGAGGGGCTGGGGGTGTGGCTCAGCTAGAGTACTTTTATAGCATGCACAAAGGTCTGGGTTTGGATACCAAATAAATCCAGCAGTTGCACACACAGATGCAAACAAACAAACAAATAAATTTAACTAAAAAAGGAGGAGGAGGAGCAGCAGCAAGGGGGGTTTGGGGCCTGAGAGGCTGGAGGTATCTGTAAGAGCTTTTTAAGGTCTCTCTCTCTCTCTCCTCTCTCCTCTCTCCTCTCTCCTCTCTCTCTCTCTCTCTCTCTCTCTCTCTCTCTCTCTCTCTCTCTCTCTCTCCCCTCCCCTCCCCTCCCCTCCCCTCCCCTCCCCTCCCCTCCCCTCCCCTCTTCTCTCTCTCTCTCTCTCTCTCTCTCTCTCTCTCTCTCTCTCTCTCTCTCTCTCTCTCTCTCTGAGGTCTCACTACATAGCCCTGACTAGCCTATAACTCACAGAGACCCTCCTGTCTCTGCTTCCCAGACACTGAGATCCCAACACCACCGTGCCTTGCTTGCCTTGCTCTGTGGTTTTTAGCACAATGAACGTATGTTTATCATAAAGTGAAAAAACTCTTAGGAGTAGGAGGGGCCTCACCATCTTCCCACACTCAAGCTCTTCTCCTGGACCCCAAACACAGTGAGCAACACCCACTGGACGGAGCAAGGCCCTGGGAAACTGTCTTCCTCCCGAGAGCAGACAGAACACACAGGGAATCCAGGGCCCGTCTCCCCAGAATGCTCCTCGTTCTGTTGCTCTGGCAACCAGCGCCTCTTTCTCAAGCTGCGGAGAAAACCCCGAAGGCCCCACCTGTTCTCCAGTTTGTGATTTAGAGCTTTGGGTGTTTTTAATTGCAGGAAAACTGAAATGAGCAGGGCTCGCTCCCTCTGCACGGGCAAGATAAAGCCTCAATCTGTCAGAGCGCTGTCTGCTGGAGAGAAATCTCTTTCAATTCGCGGGCGACTTTCCAGCGAGGCTCTGGTGGCAGCGAGCGAGCTGGCAGTGCATGTGGTAACACACTCAGAGGGGGCTCTGCCATTTTGTGTGTGTGTGGGGTCCTCTCCCCATCAGGTAAGGCTGGCTCCTGGCGTCTACGTCTGAGATGGCTTTCTACCAGGCTGGGAACTTAGATATCCAAGGAGTGAGGCTCCCGGCTCCTACCGTGTGTCCCTCCGCTCCTTCCGACCCCAACCTCTCTCCTGACCACTCCACTCTGGCCCTGCGGTCCGGGGCTTGAAGAGGGTGGGATGGTGCAGGCCTTTAACCCCAGCATGGCAGAGGCGGAAACAGGTGGATCTCTTGTGAGTTCCATGGCAACCTGGTCTGCATAGTGAGTTCCGGGACAGCCAAGGCTAAATATGAAGCCCTGTCATACAAATAAACAGATGAATGAATGAATGAATAAAATGCAGCCTGGGGGCTAGTAAGATGGCTTAGCAGGTAAAGGCGATTACTGCGAAGCATGGAGACCTGAGTGTGAACCTCAGGACCCACATGGTGGAAGGAGAATTCCGTCTTTTTCTGACCCCCATAACACATTCTTTTTGTTTTGTTTTGTTGTGGAGACAGAGGTTCTCTGTGTAGCCCTGGCTGGCCTAGGACTCACTCTGTAGACCAGGTTGGCCTTGAACTCACGGAGATCCACCTGCCTCTGCCCCTGCAGTGCTGAGATGGAAGGCATGTGCCACTACCACCCAGCTCTCCACACACTTTCCGTGGCAGGAATGTGCCCACATAAAGCATATAAGGAAAGACATACCCCTCCACACACACACACACACACACACACGCACGCACATGCACACGCACACACACGGGCACACACACATGCACACGCACACAATTCACTTAACATAATAATAAAAATGTGAAATACAGCTCAACCCTACCTGACACTGGTCCCACCTGACTCCTGGGGTGTTCTGTTTGCTGGCTGGAATCTCTGCATTAGGATATATTTGTTAAATAAAAATACAGAAACACACACACACACCCCAAAAACAAAAACAAGGGGTCTGGAGAAGTGGCTTATAAGTTAAAGGCACTAGCTGCTCCTTCAGGGGATGTGGTTCAGCTCCCACACACAGTGGCTCACCATCGACTGTAATTCTAGTTCCTTGGGGATCCAGCGCCCTCTTCTGGCCTACCTGGACATTGCATGCGCATGCTACACATACATGTGGGCAAAACAGGCTCACACATTAAAAAAAAAATAATTAAATCTGGCTGGGTATGATAATGCTCCCCTTTAATCCCAGCACTCAAGAGACAGAGGCAGGAGGATGTCTGAGTTCTAGACCACCCTGGACTACAGAGAAAGTTCTAGGACAGCCAGGGCTACACGGAGAAACCCTGTCTTGAAAATAAAAAGCTCCAAACTTACCGGTTGTTTGTGAGATTTCCACTTCATATTTCCCGACTGAGCTTAACTCCAGGCACCTGGGATCACAGAATGTTAAATCACAGAAACCAGACAAGGGAAGAGCCACTCCCGCGCCTGCACAGCCCCACCCACTCTTAGGGATTCTGGGAAATTGTTCAGCAGCCTGGTTCCCACTGCCCTTAGCTCTTACACCTTTCCGGAGTTTCTGACTGGCTGCTTGGGACTGCTGCTGTACAAACCGTTGGTTTTTTTTGTTTTTTTGTTCTTTTAATTTTCTGTTTCTATTTTTCAAATGCATACTTGTGTGTGTGTCTTTGCAAGTGTGTGGACGAGTAAGTGTGTGTGTGTGGGGGGGGTGAGGGTACACATGCACGGGAAAAAACCATGTGATGTTGACAGCCGTCCACCAGCTCTTCCACCTTATCCACTGAGGCACCGTCTCTCAACCAAGCCCGTATCACTAGTTTGGCTATAGCCAGCCTGCTCTGGAGACCCCTGCTTTCCGACGATGGGATTTCCTGCTCAGCATCGACGTGGGCTCTGGGGTTCTGAACTCTGGTCCTTACGCTTGCATGCTCGATGCTTTAAGCGTGGAACCATCTTCCCAGCTCTGTGGGAGAATTAAGAATTATTTACTTTTACTCCATGTATGTCTGTGCACCCTGTGTGTACAGTACCGACAGAGGCCAGAAGAGGGCGCCAGATTCCGTGGGACTGAAGTTACTGACTATTAGGAGCCGCTGTGTAAGCTGGATATTGAATCTGGCTTCGCTGGGAAAGCAGTTAGTGCTCATAACTACTGAGCCGTCTCTCCAGCCCCATGCCAGGCAGTTTTGACAAATGAGGTCCCTCAGCCTCTTGCTGCTCTATTCAAAGGCCACTTGGAAGTCCCGCACCTCGGGGGAGTGGAGAGGGGTCAGAGGAGACTCGGTGTGAACAGAGGCGTCTAGGAGAAGGCTGTTCCAAGAGCAGACACCAGGGGCCTGGGAGGCAGGCTGGAGGGGAAGGTCACCAGGTTGCCCTGGCAACAGAATGGGCGATAAGCTCTTCTCCTGAGGGTTGTCAGGGCTGCAAATACAGATAGGTAGAATCCCCGTTGACAAGGTGATATGGATGTGAGGTGGGCCTCTAGGTAGTCCTGCTATACGTGAAACCTGAAGGATTGAAGGATTGAGAGGGGTAGGAGCTGCTGGACACCAGACACTGTGGTCTTGGGTGCACGAGCTCACGACTGGGAGCACGTTCCTGCTTGGGTGTCGCACGATTCTGATCCAGCAGGGCCAGGAGGGTGAGCTGGGAACAGCTCCTTCTGATGCCAGAAACGCCAGTAGCCAGCAGGGACTGAGGTGGTGCTCCCTAGACTCCCACTAGTACTGACGTATACTCCTGGAGAGTGCTCCTCCGTGGCACTTGGTGGCACTCTCCAGTAGAACCTCTGTGCCTCCCCAGTGTGCTTCCCAGAAGGACTCAGGAGTACTCCCCACTAGTACCTGAGAGTGCACCCCCACTAAAAGTGCATCCTGTCATAGTTCCCAGTGGGGAATCTACAGCTGTTGTGTTGCTGTATGAACACAACACAACCATCTAATTAATTGGCTTCTAAAAACCACGTATAAATGAAATATACGTTCGAGAAGGGAAACTAGAGAGACCCGAAACTGCTCCACTCGACACTTCTCAGTTCTAAAGGACACATTATGTCACCCCGTCCAAGGCTCAGGGAACATCACAGTCAGCTGGGGCAGAAAGAATGTAAGAGCTAGGGGAAGGGGCGCAGTGTTGTGGGACCCCCCTTCTGGCTAAGGTGCCTGCTGCCCTCAAGAACTCAAAGCCCTTGCAGTGACCCAGACACAAAATTTGGACCGGAAACAGGTACTCATGGATGGAGGAGGGGCTCCGTAGGCCCGCCCCTTTCTCGGGATCAATAGCTGGTTTATAGTTGTGGAGGCAAGATAAGACAGCTTTTCAGAGATGTAGTCTTCATCCATGCCCCTGAATAACTCTGAATATCTCTCTGTCTCTCTCTCTCTCTGTCTCTGTCTCTCTCTCTCTCTGTCTCTGTCTGTCTCTGTCTCTCTCTGTCTCTGTTCTCTCTCTCTCTCTCTCTCTCTCTCTCCAGGAAAATAAGAAGAGGGCAAGTTAGGAAGACTAGAGATGGGACCAGGGTGGGAGAAGGAGGGGGACATGTGGATGAAAATACCATAATGGAATCCATTATGTATAAATCAAACATAAAACAATGCTCCCAGCCAGGCCGTGGTGGTGCACACCTTTAATTTAATCCCAGCACTCGGGAGACTGAGACAGGCAGATCTCTGTGAGTTGGAGACCAGCCTGGTCTACATAGTTAGTTCTAGGACAGTCAGGGCTACACTGAGAAATCCTGTCTTGAAAAAATAAAAACAACAAAACAAACAAACAAACAGAAAAGGAGTGCTCCCCAATTGCTGAGAGAACTCCTTGAGAGTGCTCCCCCAAAAGTACCTGAGACCTGAGGGTGCCCTGCATCAGCACCTGTGTGTACTCCCCAGAAGTGCTCCCCGAAGAGGAAGTCAGAAGAGCTGACAAGAACTTTAGGGTGAGTGTCTCTGAGCTTTGGTGACCCCTTCCTCCCCAAGCTGGCTGTCAGCCCCGCCCCTGCCCCCCGCCCCCCCCCCCGTGGCAGAGAGACAGAAGAATGGGATCTTCCTCAAGAGTGAAGAACCACACCCTTCAGGAATGTATATCTCAGAAAACACCAAAAGGCAACAGCTTCACACGCCCTGCCCTGTGTCCTCTCACCTGCAGATGAAGGGAGGGGCAAGGGTGACGTCAGAGTACTCACTGGGACCTGAGCTACAGGGCTTGAGGGCAGCAGGCCTGTCCCCAGCCCGGCTCCGCTGTTCTTGCTGTGTGGCCTTCAGCAGCTTCCTTAACCCCTCTGAGCTGCACCTGGGTGCTCATGTTGAGGCACACAAAGTAGACACACAAGCTTTGTTCTTCCCCAGACCTCAGTTTCCCCCCAGTAAAGTGGAATGGCAAAAGAGGCTGCTATGAGGGCCATTGGGAGGAAACGGGCATAGTAGGGCCTGGAATTCTATTCAGAGTGCTGTAAGGCAAGCACTCAACAGATGCTCATTATGGAGTAGGCAGCCAACACACAGTAGGCCCTTGGCACACAACAGACACAATGGCTATTCGTGGTTGTCAACTTGACTACATCTGGAATTAAGTAAAACCCAAATGGCTGGGCACGCCTGTGATGGACTTTTTCTTAGTTACATCATTTGAGGGCTGGGGAGATGGCTCAGCGGTAAAGAGCACTGACTGCTCTTCCAGAGGTCCCGAGTTCAAATCCCAGCAACAACATGGTGGCTCACAACCATCCGTAATGAGATCTGACGCCCTCTTCTGGTGTGTCTGAAGACAACTACAGTGTACTTACATATAACAATAAATAAATCTTTGGGTCAGAGCGAGTGGGCCTGGAGCGAGCAGAGGTCCTGAGTTCAATTCCCAGCAACCACACAATGCAACCATCTGTACAGCTACAGTGTACTCGTATACATAAAATAAATAAATCTTTTAAAAAAAATCATTTGAAGTGGGAAGACCCACGGCTGATCTGTGTCTTTTGAGGTGGGAGACACGCCTTTCACCTGAGCCTATAGGAAGGACATGGAAGAAGGAAGCTTGTAGCTCTGCCTGAATGCTCCGGCTCTCACGGCTAAGTCTGTCCCTGGTCTGGCATTAGCCTATCCTGAAGACCAGCTGAGACACCCAGCCTCCTGGGACTGAGCAACTGCTGGACTCTTGGACCTTCCATCCACAGGCAGCCATTGTGGGATTAGATGGACCACACCCTGTAAACAACTCTAATAAATCCCGAGTGTGTGTGTGTGTGTGTGTGTGTGTAAAGTGAATATATATATTCATTCTGTAAGATCCGTTCCTCTGATCCTCTAGAGAACCCTGACTAATACAGACAGCAAGCACATAGTGAGTGCCCAGAATGCAGTAAATTCACAGCACACAGTAGGGTCTGTGTGCACAGTAAGTTGTGGTACCCCCACCCCCGGGGGGACGGGAGTTCTCCCAGGAGACCCAGCCAAGCAGAGGCACCAGGTCCCTCCTGCACTGCTCTGGGTCGTGGAGGTCAGCGGCTAAGTGGCTCGAGGATGAGCCGGGCTAATCCTCACGCGATGGGTGTGTGGCTTAAGAAGATTGGAGCAGAAACCTAGCCCCACAATCTCCATCTCAGATTAGAGACGAGACCCTCCCGCACAGGCAGGGCTGGGGAGACCTCGTAGCTTACCGCCCCACAGCTCCACGGGACTGCCCAGATGGCCAGAACGCCTGTTCTGTTGAAAGTGACAAGAAGGGGGGGAAAGGCCAAGCCTGTTACTGCAGACTCATAATTCCAACACGCACAAGGTGGAGACAGGAGGATTAGAAATTCAAGGTCATCCCTAGGTACATAGGGAGGCTAGCCTGGACTAACCGAGATCCCTTTCTCGAAACAAACAAACACACAAACGAAAACAAAAGCAAAGCAAAACAAAACAAAACAGAAAAGGCAGCTCCTGAACCCAGGAGGTCACTTCAAGGACTTCAAGGCCTGTGCGCTGTGGAAAGCGGGCTGTGCGTCACTGCAGGAGATGGAGCGATAGAGCTTATCTCTTCCTTCCTGAAGCCTTCCTTTCCCTGTGAGCCTCTCTATCTGTTGCAGGGAGACATGAAACTATCTGATCCATGCTCAGAATTTATTTATTTTAATTTTGAAATGAGAGTATAAGTGCATCATTTCTCCCTTCTCTTCCCTCCCACCCTTCCTTTCTTGGTATACCCCCTTCGCTCTCTCTCAGATTCATGGTCTCAGTTTCTTAAAGTGTTGTGAGATGTGTGTGTCTGTGTCTGTATGTGTTCAGTTTGTATAATGTTACCTACAGTATGTATATGATTTCAGGGCTTACCACTTGGTATTGTATAACTAATTTGGGGCTCTTCCTTGATAAAGACTTCTTCTGGGCCCCATGTACATAAATTTTGCTTTCTGTGCCAGGGAAGGAACCCAAGACCTTATGTACACACTAGACAGAGCTTCATCACTGGGGGAGTCTAGGCAGGGGCTCTACCACTGAGCCACGCCCCAGCCCCTCCCTGGGGGATTCTAGGCAGGGGCTCTACCACTGAGCCACGCCCCAGCCCCTTACTGGGGGATTCTAGGCAGGGACTCTACCACTGAGCCACGCCCCCAGCCCCTCACTGGGGGATTCTAGGCAGGGGCTCTACCACTGAGCCACGCCCCAGCCCCTCACTGGGGGATTCTAGGCAGGGGCTCTACCACTGAGACTTACTCGCTCATCTTTCTCTATCAGTGCCTTTCTTTTCTGTCTGTCTCAGTCTCTCTCTTTCTCCACCATCTCTGCTTCTTTCTTTTTTCTTTTTTTATTTAATTTAATTTAATTTATTTATTTATTTGTTTGTTTTTTGAGACAGGGTTTCTCTGCGTAGCTCTGGCTGTCCTGGAACTCACTCTGTAGACCAGGCTGGCCTCGAACTCAGAGATCCACCTGCCTCTGCCTCCCAAGTGCTGGGATTAAAGGCGTGCGCCACCACTGCCCGGCTTTCATCTCTGTTTCTATCTTTGTCTCTTTCTCTCGGACTCTCTACTGCCAATGCTCTCTGCCTAGGACCATGAAACATCTACACACTGAGCCTCAGACGTTCTGTCTGTCCTTGGCACAGCCCAGGCCTGAGCTCTCAGGCAGGGTAGCTGAAGACAGTAGGACCAGAAGCAGGGGTAGAGACTTCATACTACTTCTTGACACGAGGTCCGCCATGCCTGGTCATTATGGCCTGCTCTGCCACAGACCTCAGCATTAAGGCTAGGGAGTCCTAGTGACTTGAGGGACTGACCCTGCTGCTGTCTAGACCACCAGCCTGACAGTTCTTCCTCATCCAGTCCCGTGATGACCTCAGCTCATAGGATATGTAGAAGTCTCCAGAACCCATGCCAACACAGAACACAGGAACCCTGCACAAAGCACCCGGAAAGAGGTAGAACCTGGATGGGCTTATAACTCTCTCTCTCTGTCTCTCTCTGTCTCTCTGTCTCTGTCTCTCTCTCTCTCTCTCTCTCTCTCTCTCTCTCTCTCTCTCTCTCCTGGGTCTCTCACTGGCCTGAAGCTCACCAATTAGTATAGGCTGGGGGCCAGTGGGCATCAGGAAGCCTCAGGTCTCCAAGCACGCATGGCCACGGCCAGCTCTTTCAGACAGATTCCAGGGATCTACTGAAATCTCCATGCTTGCTTCATGACAAGCACTTTGCAGACTGAGCTAGCTTCCCAGACCTTGACTGCTCCTCTCAGCCTCCTGCTCTGGCTTCTTCCTTGTCACTCAACTCTGTAGCATCTCCCGCACCCCCACCCCTGTACAGCACACACAGCAGGTTGCACCCTATGCACACTGCTGGACTGCTAGATCATTTTCTAGAGCATTCTTCTCCCAGGAATGAGGCCAGAACCTGCTCTTCAAGCCTGGGAGGCTCCTGCAAGAGCCCTGCAGGAGGACAAGAAAGGCTTGCAGCTTCTCACACAGCTTAGGAGAGAGGCTTGAGGTTTCGTGTATCCGGGTGCTACGGACCAGACCTGATGGCTCAACACATGAGAGGTGGAGGCAGGAGAATTCAGAACTGAAGGTAATCCTTGGTTACTTAGTGAGTTTTGAGGCTAGCCTGGGCTACATAAGACCCTGTTTCAAAAAACAAAACAAAGGGCTGGAGAGGTGGCTCAGCAGTTAAGAGCACTGTTCCACTTGCAGAGGACACAGGTTCCAGACCCAGCACCCACACCCAGATGAGGGCGGCTCTCATCTGTCTATAATAAGGTCCTCTCTGCTTCACAGGATCCTGCATGTATACAGGTCACATAAACTCACACAGGAACACATACATGTACCTAAATACAAACAAAATGTCTACATCTATGTGGTATAATGCTCTTCAGCTATTAAAGGAAAAAAACCATTTTTAAATGTTTAAGTTTGGGGCTGGAGAGATGGCTCAGTGGTTAAGAGTACTGATGATTCTTCCAGAGGTCCTGAGTTCAAATCTCAGCAACCACAATGGGATCAGATTCCCTCTTCTGGTGTGTCTGAAGAGAGCAACAGTGTACGCACATATATTAAATAAATAGGTCTGGAGAGATGGCTCAGTGGTTAAGAACACTGACTGCTCTTCCAGAGGTCCTGAGTTCAATTCCCAGCGACCACATGGTGGCTCACAACAATCTGTAATGGGATCAGATGTCCTCTTCTGGTGTGTCTGAAGACAACGACAGTGTACTCATATATATAAAATAAATCTTTAAAAAAATAGAAAGAGAGAGAGAGAGAAAGGAAGGAAGAGAGAGAGAGAGAGAGAAACTGTATGGCAGCCGGGTATAATGGCACATCCCTTCAACCCCAGAAAGCCTAGGCTGGTGGATCTCTGAGTTTGATGTCAGCACTGGTCTGCATAGTGAATTCCTGGACAACCAGAGCTACATAGTAAGACCCTGTCTTAAAAAGAAACAAACAAAAAAGAAACTGTATGATATGGGTTTTATACTATAGTTTTTTAAAAGGTTAAAGGTTGGAGGTGTGGCTCAGCTGTGAAGTGCTTACTTAGGATTCCTCAGGCTAGAATTCCCCAGTGAAGGGCTGGGGGTGTGGCTCAGTGGTAGAGCCCCCACCTAGAATCCCCCAGTGAGGGGCTGGGGTGTGGCTCAGTGGTAGAGCACCTGCCTAGAATCCCCCAGTGAGGGGCTGGGGGTGTGGCTCAGTGGTAGACCCCCTGCCTAGAATGCCCCAGAGATGGGCTGGGGTGTGGCTCAGTGGTAGAGCCCCTGCCTAGAATCCTCCAGTGAGGGGCTGGGGGTGTGGCTCAGTGGTAGAGCATCTGCCTAGAATCCCCCAGTGAGGGGCTGGGGTGTGGCTCAGTGGTAGAGCTCCTGCCTAGAGTCCCCCAGAGATGGGCTGGGGTGTGGCTCAGTGGTAGAGCATCTGCCTAGAATCCCCCAGTGAGGGGCTGGGGCGTGGCTCAGTGGTAGAGCCTCTGCCTAGAATCCCCCAATGAGGGGCTTGGTGTGGCTCTCTAGTAAAGCATTTCTTTTCTTGGACAAGACTGTGGGTTCTATGCCCAGCATTGCCCAAAGGAGCCAACCCAACCAAACAGATTAACAGGTGGATAAAAAGAGAAAGAAACAGAGGGGAGCCGGGCAGTGGTGGCGCATGCCTTTATCCCAGCACTTGGGAGGCAGAGGCAGGCAGATTTCTGTGTTCAAGGCCAGCCTGGTCTACAGAGTGAGTTCCAGGACAGCCAGGGCTACACAGGGAAACCCTGTCTCGAAAAAACAAAACAACAAGAAACAGAGGGGAGAGCCCACTTGGTGGACACATCCCTTATCCTGCAGTTTGGGAGGAGGCCAAGGCCAGAGTATGACAAGTTCCAGGCTATCCTGTGGGACTCTGTCTCAATGACGAAAAGGAGAGATGACTGTGCCACAAGATGGCGCAACAGGTGAAGGGACTTTCTACCAACCTGACACCCTACAAACTGAGCTCTGTCCATGAAACCTACATGGTGGAGAGAGAACCAACCCCTACAGGTTGTCCTGACTTCTGCATGTGCTCAGTGATACCTAAGGATAGACACACACAGATGTAAACACATGCAATTTGTCTGTTTGTTCTTTGAGACATGTTTCTCTGTGTAGCCCTGGCTGTCCTGGAACTTGCTCTGTGCTGGCCTCGAACTCAGAGATCCACCTGGCTCTGCCTCCCAAGTGCTGGGATTACAGGTGCATGCTACCACAGCCTGGCAATACATATACTTTTTTAAAGAAGAAAAGTGTGAAGTGGTACCCAGCAGAGCATTCGGCTGCTGGCCGGGTCCCTCTGGAGTAACATGGTCACTATCTATGAGCCCTATCCAGATGTGGTCCTACTTCCTAACACCTGGGCCTTTCTAGGGGCAGGGGGAGGTTAGAGTGACCTGTCACTTGTACAGAATTCAGTGGCAAGTAGACAGCCCATCCTGAACCTTCCTTCCCATGTTGGCAGCTCCTTCTACAGCCAGCTCAGTTTGATATTTTGGGGGCCATCACCTGCACTTGTGAAGCATTTACACATCGTGCCCCTGGGTTGATGTCCCAGAACAACATCACAGCTAGACAAATCCCTAGTTGGGGCAGGCCAAAGAGAAGAGGCTGGCCCTGTGAGCACTACCCAACTGTCAAATCCTCTAAGCACAAACTGTCAGGTGTGGGTGGGGCAGCTGAGGCCCTGATGAGGTGGTAAGGCCACAGGTGAACTGAGGACAGGCAGGGAGGATGCAGGGCTCTTGCCTCTGTGCCCTTTCTTCCTGTCAAAAGACTCACAGGGGTAATAGATCAGGTTCATGATGGGCTAGCTGCTGCTTTGAAGGGATGTTTTTTTAGGTAGGGTCTCATGTAGCCCGGGCTAGCCTTGAACTATGTAGCCAAGGATGACCTGGAATTTCCAATTCTCTTGCCTCTACTTCCCAAGAGTGTGTAGCCCTGCGTGTGGTTTACGGGAATGCTGGGGACCCAATCCAGAATGTGTGCATGGTAAGAAAGCAGGTTATCAACAGAGCCCCTCTGTAGTTTTCTGCTTTTTTGTAAAGCAGGGGACAGACTCAGGAAGCGGTGACCCTTCATCCTGTCTGCCACCAATCACCTAGGTGACCCTTCCCCGTATCAGCTTCATGGGGGTGCTGGAGCCTCTGCTGTGGTTGCCATAGAGACAGGGCAAGTGGCCAGCAGGTGTCAGCAAAGTCTGCAGAATCCAGAGGGTCCCCAAAGATGGTGGGGGGTGGCGCTGAGGCCCCTCTCCTCCCAGGTCTCTTCTAAGCACTAAGAGGGATCATCCAGATTGCAACAGGTAAAGCTTCGTCTGCTGTGGACGGCGACCTGCCATCAGAACACAGCCCAGGACGGCAAAGAGGAAGGGATAGGAAGGGAAGTATCCCTTTCCCTGCTGTGGAGAACTAACGCAGGGTGAGCCAATGGGGTTTCTTTCCTTTGTGAATTTGTGCCTAGGGCTGGCCTGGAGCAGGGTGTAACACGGGGTGGGGGGGGGGACCCAACCAACCAACCAAGACAAAGTCAAGAACAGTCCCGTCAGGGTTCCTCTGTGTAGCCCTAGCTGTCCTGGAACTTAATCTGTAGACCAGCCAGCCTAGAACTCAGAGATCCGCCTGTGTCTCCCTCTCCAGTTCAGGGATTAAAAGTGTGTGCCACCCCTTCACCCCACCCCTGGCTCACAGGCTACTCTCGTTTTTTTTCAGGGCTCCGAGTATCTGAGTATCTCTAGTCAGAAGCCACTTACCCCAGGAGGCTGGGCACAGGGCGGCTCCACCTTAAACTCACCATCATTCCACACAGAGCCAGCCCTGCCTTCTGGCTGGCATGGACCTCCTGACATGGCCCCTGAACTCGGTGCTCTGAATCTAGGATGCAAATGTTTTGGTACTCAGTCATCCTAGGCCAGAGAGAGACCAGAAGACTCGCCGGACACTAGGTTCTATCTCTCCGTATTCATCTCCGTGAGGATCCGGCAAGTTTCTGGCCTGGGGGCTCAGTGTGAGGTCTTTCTCAGTCTCCATGAGGCCCACACTGGTCTTAAATGAATTCTTAGCCATGCCATTACCTCCTTTGCTACAGGAAGCCAAGTGAAGCGATATTCGGATCACAAGGGGCAGCTTCCGCTCTGTCCCTGAACCTTCCAGGTACATCTGGTTTGGTGGCGGCTATGGTCCCTGGGGCTCAGTCAGGGGCAGGAAGGGCCTGGCTTCTCGCTGTGTGAACCAACTTCCGCCTTTTCCTGGAGGATGTGTCCCACCACCACCCACCAGCCACTAGGAAGGGTTGATACTTGTTGATCTACAGTATTGTATATAATAGGCATGGGGTGTGAGCCTGTAATTCTAGCACTTTGGAAGGTGGAGACAGGAGGATGAGAAGTTCATGGAGAATGAGAGACTGGCTTAGGCTATGTGAGCCCTGGTGGGGTGGAGGGAAACATGCCACTTATACCCATTCTGGTTATAAGGTCAATCAATACTTGACTCCAGGGAAACATCGCATATTACAAAAACATAAAGAGGAAACTGAACGGCGCCCATGCTCTCCCGAGTCTGCTGACATGCCTTGTGGGGCTGGAGGAGCCCTGGGCTCTGCATCTCCCTCCCTTAGTTTCTAGCCCTACATCTCTCACTTGCTATTCCAGCTTAGATGGTCAGGTTCCCTCTAGGCTGTCTCTGGCAGAAGCAGGCACATCTCTGTGAGTTCCTGGTCTATGTGGTGAGTTCCAGGACAGCCAGAGCTACATAGTGAGTCCTTGTCTCGAAAAGTAATTAATTAGTTAACTAATTAATTAATTAATTAAAAAAGAAGCAGCCTTTTCTCTCTCACTAGGTGTGGAGTGAGGCCCACCATGAAGCTGTGATCCAAGGAAGGCCCAGAGAAGCAATGTTGGAAAATGTTTCCTGGGCTCTCTCAGTCCAACTGGAGAGTGACTAGCAGATCAGTACAGGGACAGAGAGCATACCGTCCCATCTGTCTACCTGTCTGTCCCCCATATGTCCATCCATCGTCTATCTATCCATCTATCCACCCACCAAACTACCCATCTCTCTATCCTTTCATCTACCCACTGTCCATCTGTTCATCTATCCGTTCATTCCCCCATCTATCTACCTATCTACCTACTAAATATCTGTAGGACATGTGCAACTGTGTTACCAGACAGACATAAGAACTGGCAAGGCTGGATGAGCTCAGACCCCAGGAATCTCAGAGATCTGAGACTGGTTGGAGTGGAGCTGCTCCCTACCTGTCTGTATACCTGCTCTGGAACACGTAACCATGACACCCCACTGAGGACCATGGCCTCTGGGTCACATAGCACAACACCTGGAGTTCTTCTCCATGCTAATGAGGTATCCAGATAGCCCTGAGCCTTCAGCCCAATGAGCTTCCCTTCCTGGGTATTCCTTCCCGCAAAAGGCTCACCCTGAATAAAGGGTATGCATTCACATCCACTACCATATAAAGCAGTTCGAGCAAGCAAGAGCTGCTTCATTTAGGACCGCCTCAGGGAAGGCCTTCTGTCCTCTAGCTCCTCCTGGACTCTCTGGCCCAGTGCCCCCAGTCAGACCGGTTCTGCCTGTCCCAGACTTTGCACTCCCCTCCCCTGCCCAGGACACTGACGCCCGAGGGGAAGTGCAGACAGCAGACCCTCATTCCTGACTCACAGCTGCACACCCTTGGCGCCTGAGTGTCCAGAGAGGAGACCAGGAACCACAGCATATTTTCCAGACTCTGCTGTTCCCCCTTCCCGTCTGACAGAGGAAGACACAGACTGTGGACCCCATTTTGGACTTTATTCTGCCTCCCTGAGCAGCGTGTCTGCAGCGCCCAAGCACCACCAGCAGAGAGGCAGGACACAGGATGACATATATCTATCTATCCATCCATCCATCCATCCATCTACTTAATTACCCATCTATCTAATTAACCTATCTATCCATCCACTGACCCATTCACCCTCTCTTCACACATCTACACATCAACCCATTTACTCATCCATGCATCCATCCGTGTATCATCCATTTGTCTGTTGTCCATTCATCCATCCATCATCCATCCATCCATCTATCCATCCATGTATCCATGTTCCCATCTGTCCATCTGACCACCCATCCATCCATCCACCCATGCATCTGTGTATCCATCATCCATCTATCCATCCATGCACCCATGCATCCATCAGTCTGTCTGTCCATCTCTCCATCCACCCATGCATCTGTGTATCCATCCATCCATGCATTCGTGTATCCATCCATCCATCCATCCATCATCCATCCATCATCCATCCACCCATCACCCATCCATCCTTCCATCATTCATCCATCCATCCATCACCCATCCATCCATCATCCATCATCCATCCACCCATCCATCATCCATCCATCCATCCATCCACCCATCACTCATCCATCCTTCCATCATTCATCCATCCATCCATCACCCATCCATCCATCATCCATCATCCATCCACCCATCCATCCATCCATCATCCATCCATCATCCATCCATCCATCCATCCATCCATCCATCCATCCATCCATCATCCATCCATCACAGTGAAGACTTTCTTTAACCAGGCCCTAGAGAGCAAATGAGGACACCATAAGCTTGGCATGGTAGGCCATGCCTGTTACTCCAGCACTTATGAGACTGAGGCAGGAGGATTGCTACAAGATCAAGGCCAGCTTGTGCTATAAAGTGGGACCCTATCTTAGCAAGATGGCTCAGTAAGGAAAGACACTTGCTGCCAGGCTTGACAGCCTGAGTTTGATGCCTAAGACACTCATGGTGGAGGGAGAGAACCAACTCTCTCAAGTTGTCCTCTGACTTCCTCCAGGGTACACACACAAATATACCATAATAATAAAATATAATAAAAGAAAACACTAATGTACTGGCTGGTTTTGTGTGTTAACTTGACACAAGCTGAAGCTATCACAGAGAAAGGAGCTTCAGCTGAGGACATGCTTCCATGAGATTCAGCTGTGGGGCATTTTCTCAATTAGTGATCAAGGTGGGGAAGGCCCCTTGTGGGTGGTGCCATCCTTGGGCTGGTAGTCTTGGGTTCTATAAGAGAGCAGGCTGAGCAAGCCAGGGGAAGCAAGACAGTAAGAAACATCCCTCCATGGCCTTTGCATCAGCTCTTGCTTCCTGACCTGCTTGAGTTCCAGTCCTGACTTCCTTTGGTGATGAACAGCAGTGTGGAAGTGTAAGTTGAATAAACCTTTTCCTCCCCAACTTGCTTCACGGTCATGATGTTTGTGTAGGAATAGAAGCCCTGACTAAGACAATTAACAAACTAGGAACAAGACTCCCTCCTTCCTCGGCCCTGTGCTCCTGCAGCCGGAGCGTCCTCTCGCAGACCTTCTGCTTGGGTGAGAGAGATGAAGATAGGCTCAAACACATGTATATATGAGAATAAATACTGTGCCCATTGAGGTCACCAACACGGAGGGACGGATACTGCAGGGCAGGGGGTAAAGTCCAAGGTTAGGAGAGCAGCCTCAGAGGCAAGGACTGCTGAGGAGGGCAGGCATACACGAATGGCTTTGGACAGTGGCAAGTGATTGTCTCACAGTCCAGGAAGCTAGAGAGCAGATGGGGCTTGGGTATCTTTCCGTTTTTTTTGGTTTGTTTGTTTGTTTTTTCTTTTTTTCTTTTTTTTTTTATATGAGTACACCAGAAGAGGGCTTCAGATCCCATTACAGATGGTTGTGAGCCACCATGTGGTTGCTGGGAATTGAACTCAGGACCTCTGGAAGAGCAGTCAGTGCCCCATCTTAATCGCTGAACCATCTCTCCAGCCTCTTTCCACTGGGTTTTTGAAGTCAAAGTCTCCCTGTATGACCCTGGCTGTCCTGGAACTCACTATGTAGGCCAGGCTGGCCATAACTCAGAGATCTGCCTGCCTCTGCTTCCCAGGCATGTACCATCATACCTGACTGTTCTTTTTCTCTGAGGCAGGGCCTTAAGTAGCCTAGGTTGGCCTCCAACTTATTATGTAGCTGAGGATGGCCTTCAATTCCCACTCTCCAGGCTCCACCTCCTGAGTGCTGTGATTACAGCTGTCAATCATCTTACCTGGTTTATGAGATGCTAGGGAAATGGGACTCCTTGTGCATCCTAGGCTACCACTCTGCCAATGGAAGCACACCCCTAGCCCTTGGCAGGTCACTTTTGGGAGCTCCTGGAAGAAGCTCTTCCAAGCCTCTGTCCCTCTCCTTGGTTTGTGGCTGTTTCCCTTTGATATTGTTACTGGCACTCCTGTAGGGGTATTGTGTATTTACTTCTCCAGGACCTCAGTCTCCACAGAATGACTGGCCAACGGTGTTCTCAAAGATTCTTTCCAAACCAAGGATCACTGGGAAGCTCCAGGTGGACATGGCGTTCTCTAGGACACCATCTGTTATCTGGCTATTTACTCCTTCAGGGTGGAGAGAGACTCATGAAGACTCTGGGACTGGGGACTGGGGAGATGGCTTAGTAGTTAAGACAGTTTGCTGTTCCTCCAGAGGACTACAGTTCCCAGCACCCACCTCAGGGGGCTTAGAACCTGTAACTCCAACTCCAGGGGATCCGATGGCCTCTTCTGGCTTCTGTGGGCACCTCCACTTTTACAAATCCCCACTCCCTCTACACATATATACACATAAATAGAAATAATAAAAATAAATCTTAGGGGCTGAAGAGATGGCTCACCGGTTAAGAGCATGGATTGCTCTTCCAGAGGTCCTGAGTTCAATTCCCAGCAACCATGTGGTGACTCACAACCATCTGTAATGGGATCTGATCCCCTCTTCTGGTGTATCTGAAGATAGGAACAGTGTACTCACATATACTCACATACATTAAATAAATATAATCTTTAAAATAGATAGATAGATAGATGATAGATAGATAGATAGATAGATAGATAGATAGATAGATAGATAGATAGATAAAATCTTAGGCCTGGTATGGTAGCACACACCTTTAGTCCTAGTACTCTTGAGTCAGAAGCAGAGGAAGGAGGATCTCTGTGAGTTCCAGGCCAGACAAGGGCTACATAGTAAGATCCTATCTTAAAAAGAGAAAAAAAAAAAAAGCTGGGTGGTGGTGGTGGCGACACAGGAGTCTAATTCTAGCACTCAGGAGGCAAATCTCTGAGTTTGAAGCTAGCCTGATCTACCAATGGAGTTCCAGAACAGCCAGAGCTGTACAGAGAAAACCCTGTCTTGAAAAAGCAAAAAGGTAAAAAAGAATAGGGTGTGGTGGCATGCTCCTGTAACTTGAAACAGGAGGCAGGGGGGTTATCAGATTCTGGCTCTAACGTAAAAGAAATAAACAAGTAAATAGTCTGGGCAAGAGGAGCCAGGCTAGCCCAGCTGCTGTCTGCAGATGGCCCTGAGGCGCAGCAGCTGTCTTAAAGCAGGCCTCAGGCCAGTCCTGCCTGGGCCTCCAGGGTCTATCTGAGATGCTGGCTCCGCAGTGGGGGGGGGGGGGGGGGGAGGCTGGGCCGGCATTTAGCATTGGGGGCTGGGTGCACTGAGGGAAACTGCTCCTTGGCTCCTGTTGGAGGACCTAGACACGTGATGGAGTGAATCCTCCCAGCCCAGACTAGGTTAAAGGTGCTTATCCAGCCAGGGCTGAGCCTAAATTCCCAGCTCTCATGCCTCCCAAAGGGGTGGGATCACAGGTGTGACACGAGGCCTGGCTTTACGTGTGTGTGTGTGTGTGTGTGTGTGTGTGTGTGTGTGTGTGTGTGTGTGATAGTCTCATGTGACTCAGGCTGGTCCTGAACAGCTGTGCAGTCAAGGATAACTTTGAAACTCTGGTCCTCCTGCCTCTCCCTCCTGAGAACTGTACATTTTTATTTATTTTGAGACCTCTTCCCTTGATCAAAATCTGAAATTCCAGAAATAAGTTAGTCGGGTTTTGTTTGTTTTTGTTTTTGAGACAGTCTCACTGTGTAACTCTGGCTGGTCTAAAAGTCCCTAGATAGACCAGGCTCACAAATTCAGAGATCTGCCTGCCTCTGCCTCCTTAGTGGCTAGGATTTAAAGATGTACATATCCAACTTTCCATTTCTACATTTTAAATTGCATGCTGTGTGTCCTAGTCTCCCCGGATCTCTCAACAGACTTAATTCATTTATTTTTCTTGTATAAAAACCCCTATGTGGTAGCCCCAGGTGGAGCCTGGGTCCTCTGAAGAGAGACTCTGGTGTGGATTTTCACAAGATGATCAGTGAATTCCTGATAAGGAGACTTGGTGAACACGGTCTCTTTCCAGAGGTCGGGGGTCAGGTAGCTGTAGGTCTTGGAGACGGCATCAAAGGTGGCCTTGGCAAAGCTGCCCAGGCTGGCAGTGCAGCCCCTGGCTGATGTGTAGCAGTCATCTATACCGGCCATCGTCAGGAGCTTCTTCCGCACAGGATCAGAGACAATGCTAGTGCCTCTGGGGGCAGGGATGAGACGCACCAGCACAGAGACACAGCGGCCTGTCACCTTGCAGGGAACAGTGAGGGGCTTGCCAATCTTGTTCCCCCCCCCGCACAGGGACAATGGAGAGCTTGACCAAGATGATGGCCCCTCAGATGGCAGTGGTGACCTCCTCGGAGCACTTAACAGCAAGACCAACATGACCATTGTAGTCCCCAATAGTGACGAATGCCTTGAACCTGGTCTGCTGGCCAGCCAGAGTCTGCTTCTGCACTGCGTGATTTTCAGAACCTCATCCTTTAGGGATGCACCCAGGACAGTCAATGATCTCAGACTCCTTAATGGGCAGAGAGAACAGGTGGATCTCCTCCAAGGACCTGATCTTCGTGTCCTTAACCAGGCGGCCCAGCCTGGTGACGGGGATCCACCCACTCCTTGTCTTCAGCTTACCCTCCACGAGCCCCTTGGTCTCGACCACGGCCCCTAAGATCGCTGCCGCTGCTGAATCCTCCGCAGAAGCCTCCTAATCCTGGGCCCCTGGGATCTCCAAGCCTTCCTGCTGGCTACACCGGTGTCATCCGCCATTTGGTATTTTCCTGAAGAACTCTCTCTCTCTCTCTCTCTCTCTCTCTCTCTCTCTCTCTCTCTCTCTCTCCCCCTCCCTTTCTTTCTTTCTCTTCCTTCCTTCCTTCCTTCCTTCCTTCCTACCTTTTTTTCTTTCTTTCCTCCCTTCCCCTTCTCCTCCTCTTCCTCCTTTTCTTCTTCTTCTTCTTCTTCTTCTTCTTCTTCTTCTTCTTCTTCTTCTTCTTCTTCTTCTTCTTCTTCCTCCTCCTATTATCATTATTTTGAGATTGAGTAATTTTATTTATTTTGGGCATTTTGAGATAGGGTTTCTCTGTGTAGACCAGGCTGGCCTCGAATTCAGAGATCTGCCTGCCTCTGCCTCCCGAGTGCTGGGATCAAAGGCGTGACCCCATCACCCAGCTGTGGATTTTCTCTTAGCAGCTTATGATGTGTGTATGTTACTCTCCTGTTATTCACGCAGTAACTGTCTTGGTTACTAAACCAATGGCCGAGCTGGCGTCTAACTCCACAGATAGCCGAGAATGGTCTTAGGCTCTTCCCTTCTCCACCTTGCCAGTGATGGGATCGCAGATGTTCGCTTTATAGCAGGATGAGTGTCAAAGAAATTTGGTGTCATATTCTTAGAACTACGGCACATCCCAGGATTAGGGGAGGCTGGGCTCCAGGCAGGTTCAGGCCCACACAAGCATGGATGAGACTATATGATCACACACACACACACACACAGAGGCACATACTTACAGAACCCATTTACCCATTTTTCAGATGAGAAGACTGAGTGGAGAGTCCACCAGGACTCAAGGGATTTAAATTTGTCCCTAGGTAAAGTCCTTGCTTCTTACCCATCTCCCCCCCCCCCCTTTTTTTTTTCCAAGACGGGGTTTCTCTGTGTAGCCCTGGCTGTCCTGGAACTCACTCTGTAGACCAGGCTGACCTTGAACTCAGAAATCTGCCTGTCTCTGCCTCCCAAGTGCTGGGATTACAGACGTGCACCACCACTGCCTGGCAATACCTGATAACTTGAGAAAGACTTATTGTAGCTCTTCATTGCAGAGAATTTCAGCCCACCATGGTAGGGCTTTCAGGGATGAATAGGAGTTTGTTAGGCAGTGAAACCATGGAGACTGGAAAGACAAGGCCCTGGCTGGCTCATTGGTTGAGTGTTCTGGGCCTGGGGCATGACTAGGCCAGAGGCCCTGTAACTCTGACTCAGCACTGTGAATGCACAAAGAAATAAAACTTTTGTAAGTCAGGAAGCTGTCTCACCAGACCCCACATCTGCTGACAGCCTGAACTTGGGCTGTTCATGTGAGCAATGGGGGCCTCGGTGCCATGAGGCCATGAAAATGTACGATTTCCAGACTCCACTCGGTCTTGGAGGAGGGCTGTGTTGGCAGGGTCCTGGAGTATAGCAGTTTTTTCCCAGGTTAAACATTCTTCCGGGGAGGGAGGCTCGCTGGGACTCAGGAAGTATGCAACATACAAGTCTCATGGAGTCTGTGAAATTTAGCAGCCGCACAGGGCCCCTCCTCGTTACCTAAGAGCTAAGGATCGGCCCCTCCCTCCCTAAGGCTATGGGTAAGAAGGAAGAGAGACTTTAGACCTACTAAGCTGCTTGGTGCTCTGGCAGTGGGGCGGGGCGGGGCTTCTAATTGGAGACTCCCAGGCAGTAACAGTGGAAGGAACTGAGCGGTTACCCTCAAGTCATTCAGACTCTGTCCCTGCGAGGTTAAGCGTCTGAAATGTCCCCCCACCCCCACCCCATAGGCTCCTGGGTGAACCTCTTGGTCTTCCGGAAGTGTGAAAGAGCAGTTCACTGGGGTTAGGGGTGGGGTTTGACAGTCCTATTGGCTTCTGATTCCTGTGGACTCTGTGTTGCTTAGTGCTGCCCCATGCTGCCGCCATGTGAGGTCTAGCCTGCCCTCCTAGCAACCGTGGATTTTACAGGTTTTCACTTAGGTTAGTTTCGCTAGGTTTTTTGTCACGGCCACGAGAAAAGAAACTAATGTGGTCTCTCGTTCTGTATCCTGAGCAGTTGGAGGTCCTTCCAATTATCCTTCTCACCCGCCCTTATTTCTTTTTAAGGTTTTATTTTTACCCTTGGGAAGCAGAGGCTGGAGCATTTCTGTGAATTCTGGGCTGGCGGAAGGGCTACACAGTGAGAAGAAAAAATTATTTTTATTACTTATAATATTGGATCTGTGTGTGTGTGTGCTTGTGTGTCTGTGTGCTTATGTGTGTCGGCGTGTGTATGTGTTTACATGTGTCCTTGTGTGCATGTGTGTGCTTCTGTGTGTCTGTGTGCTTGAGTGTATGTGTGTGCTTGGGTGTGTGTGTGCATGTGTGTGTTTCTGTGTGTCTGTGTGCTTGGGTGTCTGTGTGTACTTGTGTGTGTCTGTGTGTGTGTGTGTGTGTGTGTGTGTCTGTGTGCTTATGTGTGTCGGCGTGTGTATGTGTTTACATGTGTCCTTGTGTGCATGTGTGTGCTTCTGCGTGTCTGTGTGCTTGGGTGTCTGTGTGTGCTTGTGTGTGTGTGTGTGTGCTTGTGTACTCCTGGGTAAAGTGATTAAAGGGAGGAGTTGGAGTTACAGTGTTTGTGATCTGAGACAGGGGTCTTTGGACCCAAACTCCAGTTCCTCTGAAAGAGCAACAGGAATTCCTAACCCTGCCTGAGACATCTCTGTTTCTCCACTGCCTTCTTCGGTCCTGACTTTTTCTTCTTTTTTTTCTTTTTTTCTGTTTGAATCAGGCCCTTTCTATGTAGCCTTGGTTGGCCTGAAACTTGCTATGTAGACCAGGTTGGCTTGAACTGGCACAGACTGCCTCTGTCCCCTGAGTGCGGGGATGAAACACGAGGGACACCATACCATACCCTGGGTCTTCTTGGCAGGCCAGCTGGCCTTGAACTCATGGAGCTGGGAGGACCTTGCTGCCCCATCTTCCTGCCTCCGCCTCTCAGGTGCTGGAATCACAGGTGTGGACCACGGTGCCCACCACTTGCTAAGTCATCCATTTAGTACCGGCCAGCAAGGGCAGCTCAGGCTGGGACACTCAGAACTGACACCCAGAGGTAACTTAGCCACCGTGTGTGGCCTGGGCAGGGACAAGCTCCTGCTTGCTTCTTCAGTGTGCTCTGGGAAGTGTGTGTCTCTGCAGCACATGCCTGCAGAGGTCTGGGGAGGTCAAAGGAAGGTACCATCTGCACTGGAGTTACAGGTGACAGAGAGCTCCAAGTGGGTGCTGGGAACTGGACCTGGGGCCTCCGAGGAGCAGCAAGTGCTCTTAATCAATTTCTCTAACCACGCGGGGAAGGCATTTTATCAAGTCTGGAATTAAGAAATTAGAATTGTGACCTGGTGGAGTGTGGAGAGAGGGAAGGAGGGAAAAAGGAAAGGAGACAGGGAAAAGGGGGAGGAGGGGAGGGGAGGAGGGAGAAGGAAGAAGGGAGGGAGGAGGGGGAGGAGGGGGGAGGAACCAAGAGTAGTGAGAAAATGGTAAAGAGGAGGGAGTAGAAAGAAAAGGAGGAGGGAGAGTAGGGGAAGGGGAGGAGGACAGGGGGGAGGGAGTGGAGGAGGGAGGGAGTCCCAGTATTCTGGTTTTGTAGTCCAGACACATCCTGAGACACAGCTGGCCTCCTGTTCATGAGCACACGGTGACCCTCCTGCCTCAGTGGTCTTCAGGTCTTTAGGTCAGTCCCGCCTTAGGCAGAGCTGCGGGCTCTTTCTGCCCGTGTTACTCCTTTTAGGACTGACTCCCCCAGTCGAACTTTGGGAGCCTCCCCACCCCTTCCTTGCTGTAAATGTGAGCTTGACCATGTCCTAAACACATAGAGGAAACCCACATCTGCAGGAGAGAAGGGGCTCATGGGAAGGGAGAGTGACAGCCAGTGAGGGGTGTATTCTAGACTCAGTCATACCTCAGGAGGTCTGAACTTTGTGCTTATAAGACTCAGAGGTTTGGGGTTTTTTGTTTGTTGTTGTTGTTGTTTTCCAAGACATGGTTTCAGTTTCTCTGTGTAGCCCTGGCTGTCCTAGAACTCACTCTGTAGATCAGGCTAACCTTGAACTCAGAGACCCACCTGCCTCTGCCTTCTGAGTCCTGGGATTAAAGTCCTGCCTTTTTTGGGAGGGGAGGAGGGTAGGCACGGAAGGCAAGTGGTCTTTCACTGTATGACATACATATATATACACATACAGGAGACCCTCATTTCATGTAGCCCAGGTTGGACCCAAATTCACTGCATAGCTTAGCCTGCCTTTGAACTATTGATCCTTCTACCTATACATCTCAAGAGTTTGGAATATGGAATCACACTGCACCAGACCCAACTTCTGTAACTTATTATATTTTTAATCTTTATTTGTAATTGTGTGTGTGTGTGTGTGTGTGTGTGTGTGTTAATGCCAAGTGAATGCAGTACTGGATGAGGCCATAAGAGATTGTCAGATCCCCTGGAGGGAGAGTTACAGGCAATTGTGGGCAAGTCCACTGTGGTTGCTGGGAACTGGACTCGAGACCAATAAGCCATCTCTCTAGTCTTGAAACATTTTTAAATTTACATTTGCTTATTTCTTCTGTGTGAGTGTCCTTATGCCTCAGCAGTGTGAGGAGCTCAGAGGCTAATTTTCAGGAGTAGGTTCTTTCTCTCCAGTCACATGGGTCCTAGAGATTGAACGTGGGCACCTTTGTGCACTGAGCTATCTTGCCAGCCAGTAACTTTTATTTAGTGTGGGCTAGGCATGGTGATGTGCAGCTTGTAATCCTAGCACACAGGGGTCTGATGCAGGAGAATTGCCATGTGTTACAGGCCAGCCAGGGCTACATGGTAAGACCCTGTCTCAGAAACAAATGACTGGGCAGGGGGTGGTTCAAACCTGTAATCCCTGCATTTGGGAGGCTGAGGCAGGAGGACTGAGAATTTGTAGTCAGCCAGTGACTTTGTATCACAAATTGAGAATGAGGGCTGGCAATATGGTTCAGTGGGTAAATGCTGGACATGCCTAGCAACCCTGCCTGGGCTCATTCCCCAGAGCCCATGAGAACCTGTGTAAGGGTAGAAGGATGGAGAACTCTACAATGTTGTCCTCTGAGCCCTGCATGTGTGCTGTGGTGTGAGAATTAACCTCACTCACTCGCACAGGCACGCATGCACACACACACACACACACACACACACACACCTAATAAAAAGATCAGTCAGGCAGTGGTGGTGTACAGCTTTAGACCCAGTACTCCAGAGGCAGAGGCAGGCAGATCTCTAAGTTCAAGGCTAGCCTGGTCTACAGAGTGAGTCCAGGACAGCCAAGGATACACAGAGAAACCCTGTCTGGAAAACCAAATATAGACTCTCTCTCTCTCTCTCTCTCTCTCTCTCTCTCTCTCTCTCTCTCTCTCTCTCTCTCACACACACACACACAGGTAGAGTAAAATCAATAGATTGTAGGCTCAGTGGATGAAGAGCTTAGCTTACTAAGCAAGTGTAAAGACTAATTGGAATTCCCAGGACAGGGTAGAGAGTCTGAAATTCTGAAATCCCAATATTCCATTGGGAAGATGGGAGGCAGAGACAGGAGAGTCCCTGGAAACTGTTGACCAGCTAGTCTGGTGGATACATTGGTGACTGAGGAGAGACCCTGCCTCAGACAAGCTGGAAGTCAGGGGGCCCACGGCTGAGATCCTCCTCCTCTGTCCTCCACATTCACACATAGGAAAAACATGCAATCACATACCCAGGGCTGGAGATTCTGTCCTCCACATTCACACATAGGAAAAACATGCAATCACATACCCGGGGCTGGAGAGATGGCTCAGTGTTAAGAGCATTTATTCTTCCAGAGGACCCAGAGCACCCAAATGGTGGCTTCAAACCATTAGTTACTCTAGTTCCAGGAGATCCAACACTCTTCTGAACTCCAGGGACACCAGGCATGTATGTGGCACACAGTTATACATGCAGGCAAATACTCATACCCCAAAAACACAATGAAAAGATATTTTAAATAATCATATCTGAAATACATTCATCTAGGCACACAGAAAAATTTAAATGATTATCTACTCCACAAAGCTAGTGAATACTGATATATTTGTTATTTGACTGATTGAGACACTGTGTAGACCAGACTCTGACCTCTAACTCACAGAGATCCACCTGCCTCTGCTTCCCGAGTGCTAGGATTAAAGGCCTGTGCCACTATGCTCCACCCAATTATCATTATTTTATTGTATGTGATTTCAGAGGTTGCTTCTCTCTGTGTGTGAATCCTTCTCCCCACCCCCCATTTATTATTAGATCAAACATTTTATTCTATTTAATTTTTTAAAAAAGATTTATTTATTGCTATATGTAAGTACACTGTAGCTGTCTTCAGACACACCAGAAGAGGGCATTAGATCTCATTACGGATGGTTGTGAGCCACCATGTGGTTGCTGGGAATTGAACTCAGGACCTTTGGAAGAGCAGTCAGTGCTCTTACCCACTGAGCCATCTCTCCAGCCCCTATTCTATTTAATTTTAATAGCGTGTATGCATGTGTTCTTGTGTGCATATGTGTAAGTGAGGGAGTACAGGAGCTCAGTGAAGCAAGAAGATTCCCTGAGCTGCAATTACAGAGAGCTGTGAGTTGCCTGAGGTAAGAGCTGGAAACTGAGCTCATATCCCCAGCAAGAGCTGGATCTCTCCTTAACTGCCGAGACACCTTTGCAGCCTCTGTCTTATTTAATTACTTTGGTTTTTCTGACAGGGTTTCTTTTCTCTGTGTAGCCTTGTCTGTCCTTTAGACCAGGCTGGCCTCTAACCCAGAGATCTGCCTGCCTCTGCCTCCCCCTGGGATTAAAGATATGTATCACAATGCTTGGCTCTTTTATTTTTACTATTGTGTGTGTGTGTATGTGTGTTGTATTCCATGGTGTGGTGATTTGAATATGCTTGGCCCAGGGAGTGGCACTATTAAGAGGTATGGCCTTGTTGGAGTAGGTATGGCCTTGTTTGAGGAAGTGTGTCACTGTGGGAATGGGCTTAAGACCCTCATCCTTGCTGCCTGGAAGTCAGTCTTCTCCTATTTGCCTTTGGAACAAGATGTAGAACTCTCAGCTCCTCCTGCATCATGTCTGCCTGGACACTGTCATGCTATGCCTTGTTGACAATGGACTGAACCTGCAAGTCAGCCCCAATTTAATGCTGTTTTTGTAAGAGTTGCCTTGGCCGGGCAGTGGTGACTCACGCCTTTAATCCCAGCACTTGGGAGGCAGAGGCAGGCAGATTTCTGAGTTCGAGGCCAGCCTGGTCTACAGAGTGAGTTCCAGGACAGCCAGGGCTATACAGAGAAACCTTGTCTCCAAAAACAAAACAAAACAAAACAAAACAAACAAAAAAAGAGTTGCCTTGGTCATGGTGTCTGTTCACAGCATTAAAACCCTAACTAAGATATGTGGCTTGTGTAGGGTCAGACACAACAGTGTAGGGCTGATTCCCTCCTTCTATACCTCAGTCCCTCACTGGGAGATTCTAGGCAGAGGCTCTACCACTGAGCCATACCCCCAACCCCTCACTGGAAGATTCTAGACAGGGGCCCTACCACTGAGCCACACCCCAACCCCTCACTGAGGGATTCTAGGCAGAGGCTCTACCACTGAGCCACACCTCAGTCCCTCACTGGGAAATTCTAGGCAGTTGCTCTACCACTGAGCCACACCCCAGCCCCTCCCTGGGAGATTCTAGCCAGGTGCTCTACCATTGAACCACGCTCCAAGCCTTTACTTTTCCTTTTGAGACACGGCCTCATTTAGTTGCCCAGGCTAGCCTGGAGGTTGTCATACTTAGCTTCAACCTCCTGAGTATCAGGATCACAGGTATGTTTAAACCAGATCTCTGCCTGTCTGGGAGTGGTTTGCTATCAAAGCAAGATCTCTTCGGCAGTTCTTCTGTCCCTGTGTCTCAAATGTGGACTGCCTCACCATGACTCAGGAGGAAGGCCCTGGCGGATATCTGAAAGAGCAAGATCCACAAACTTATATCCCTCCTCCTTTTTTTTTTTAAGATTTATTTATGTATCTAAGTACACTGCAGCTGTCTTCAGACACACCTAAAGGGGGCATCAGATCCCATTATAGAAGGTTGTGAGCCACCATGTGGTTGCTGGGAATTGAACGCTAGAGTCATCTCTCCAGTCCCTCCTGACTCCCCCCCCCTCCTTTTGTTTTTTTTTTTTTTTTTTGAGACAGTTTCTTACTATGTAGACAGTCTAGAGTGGTTTTAAACTCCTATGTTTCCTGCCTCAGACTCTCATTGTCAATAGGCTGCTCTTAAGCACTCAGTTACAGCCACACAGAACAGACTAAGACGTCACCTAGGGGCAGGTGCCTAAATAAACAAATGTAGTACATCTGCACAGCAGACGATTACCCAGATTTAACAAGGACATTCTGAGAGATGCTCCACCGTGGGTATGAGTAAAATAAGCCAGTTAGGAAAGAAGACAGGGCCTCCAGGTGAGGTCAAGGTGACCCGTAAGATGCTTGCTGCACAGCTTGTCCCCAGGACCAGGAATCACACAGCGGATGGAGAGAACTGACTCCCAAACATTGGCCTGTGAGCTCTATACAGGTCACGGCATCTACACACACACAGACACACACACAGACACACAGACAGACAGACACACACAGAGGCATGTGTGCACAAGCATGCTCAAAAAATCAAACTAGAGCAGTAGGTGACAGGTGTGTGTGTGTGTGTGTATGTGTGAGTGTATGTATGTAGAAGGGACTGTATTTAATGGGGACAGAGGTTCAGCTTGGGAGGATGACCGAGTTCTCTGGATAGATGCTCACGATGGTTTTACAATACCATGCATGTGGGTTTTAAAATGGCTAACATGTAGGGCTGCAGAGATGGCTCAGTGGGTAATAGCACTTAGAGCTTTTGCATAGGACCTGAGTTCAGTTCCCAGTACCCATGGCAGGTGGCTCACCCCCACACCCCCCCCACACCCCCACACCCATGCGCATACACATCTATCTCCCCACACAATCATACACCTATACCCACCTCCCTACCCAAGCACACATCCATACCTGCCCCCCCACCCATACCTACATCCCCCCACCCATACACACACACACACATACCCATACACACAGACCTATACATATATACATAAACACATGTTGCAGGATATTTCTTTGATCACACTGTGAACCCCAAGATTGTATTATTTACTGGAAAAACCTATTTATAGTCATGATGTGACTTACACATTTAATCCAAGAGCTTTCTGCTTGAATATTGTAAACAGGATTAAATAAAGTCAGCCATAGGTCAAGAGGCAGGGTAAGCAACCAGTTGACAAGAGGTGAACATAGAATTATTAAGAAAAAAACCGAGCCGGGCGGTGGTGGCGCACGCCTTTAATCCCAGCACTTGGGAGGCCGAGGCAGGTGGATTTCTGAGTTTGAGGGCAGCCTGGTCTACAGAGTGAGTTCCAGGACAGCCAGGGTTACACAGAGAAACCCTGTCTCGAACCACTCCCCCTGCCCCCCCCCAAAAAAAAAAGAAAAGAAAAAACCAAGGGAGTGAGAGGGAGTCAGGAAGAAGGACAGAGAGGTGCAGGAAGGAGGAGGGAGGGACATTTTGCTTGAAGGAGGTTTTTTGAGGTGGCAGGAGAGAGAACATTCCTTCTGGGACACAGCTGAAAAGGAAGGTCAGCTGGGCGCTCTCTCTGCCTCTCTGAGCTAGCGGGCTCTCACCACAGCCTCTGGCTCCCGAGCCCTCATTAGTAAAACTGAACAAATTGAAAATTGTTAAAAAGCAACACACATATAAACATACACACATAAACACAGACCATACACACACTCATACACATATATACACACACATATAAACCCCCATATACACATTGATACATACAACACCCAAACACACACACACACTCTCATACATACACCCACACACATACCATATACACACCCATACATATACAATACACATATATACATACACATAAACCCCCATACAAAAAAAAAACTTAGAAAATAAAATTAAAAAAAAAACCCATACACACACCCTCATATACACACACACCCTCATAATACATCCATACACACACCCATACACATACTCATGCACATATACATACAGAGGGGGAGGCACATAATTAAAACAAATATAAAGAAAGTCTTTTTAAATGGTTAAAATGGACTGGAGAGGTGGCTCAGTGGTGAAGAGCACTGGCTGCTCTTCCAGAGGTCCTGAGTTCAAATCCCAGCAACCACATGGTAGCTCACAACCATCTGTAATGGGATCCGATGCACTCTTCTGGTGTGTCTGGGGACAGTTACAGTGAACTCATATAAATAAAATAAGTCTTATATAAACAAAAGTGGTTAAAATGGCAAGCCAGTGACATGTCTCTACCTTTGCCACAAAGTCTGACAACCAGGATTTGATATTAGGCACCCACATGGTAGAGAAAGAAGCATCTTCTGCAGTTTCTCCTCTGACTTCCATATTTGCACTGTGGCATGTTCATACTCTGTGCACACACATACGACATAAAAAATAAATATAAAAAAATTAAAAACTAGTTAAGCCCAGTGTAGTGTACAAATCTTCAATCCCAGCATTTATGAGGCAGAAATAGACAGACTGGGCTGGTGAGATGACTCAGCGGGTAAGAGCACTGACTGCTCTCCCGAAGGTTCTGAGTTCAAATCCCAGCAACCACATGGTGGCTCACAACCATCCGTAATGAGATCTGATACCCTCTTCTGGTGTGTCTGAAGACAGCTACCATGTACTTACATATAATTATAATAATAAATATTTAAAAAAAGTAGACAGATCACTTATGAGTTCAAGGCTGGCCTAGTCTACATAGTGAGACCCTGTTTCAACACCTTGCTTCCCCAAACAAAACAAAACAAAACAAAACAAAACAAAACAAAACAAAACAACCCAACCAATCAACCAACCAACCATCCAAAAAACTGGTTAAAGAAGGAGCTGGGGAGATAGTTCTGGATAAAGCACACCTCTGCGAGTGTGAGGAAGAGTTTGGGTGTCCAGAGCAGGTGTGACAGCTGCCTATAATGCAGCACTCAGAGGTTAGTAAATGGAGGATTCCCGGGGCAAGACAGAGAGCTGACGTAGTCAGAATCACTCAGATCCAGGCTCATCTCCCCTGACCCCCATTTCTCCATGTAGCCCTGGCTATCCTGGAACTTGCTCAGTAGACCAGGCTGGCCTCAAACTCACAGAGCTCTGCCTGCCTCTGTCTCCCCAGTGCTGGGACTGAACGTGCCTAGCTGATTCCACCCAGATAGATAGCATGGACAAAGCACAAAGACGTTTAAGTTAAGGTCTTGTTGCTGTGAAGAGACACCATGACCAAGGCAACTCTTATAAAGGAAAGCATTTAACTGGGGCTGGCTTACAGTTTCAGAGGTTTAGTCCATTAGCATTATGGTGGAAAACAGGGCAGGCCGACTTGGTGTTGGAGAAAGAACTCAGAGTTCTACATCTAGAGCAGCAGGCAGCAGAAGGAGACTGTGTGCCACTCTGGGCATAGTTTGAGCGTAGGAGACCTCAAAGCTTGCCCCCATAGTAATACACTTTCTCTCACTAAGGCCACACCCAGTCCACTAAGGCCATACCCACTCCAACAAGGCCACACCCGATAATAGAGTGACTCCCTATGGGTCAAGCATTCACACAGGAGTCTATGGGGGCCATACTTATTTAAATCGCCACAACACTTGGTGACAACTTTGGGCCACCACACACATGTACACACCTCTGCACGCACATATACCCCCCCACCCCCCACACACAAAAGGTTAAAATGGTAATTTTCTTCCCTGAGACTGTCCACGCAGTTCAGGTTTGTCTGTGTGGTTCCCCTGCCTCGGCCTCAGCCTCTTGATTGGTTGCTAGTGTGACAGGCCTGTACTACCATGCTTGGGAAAACTATTTCCATATAAGGTCATTTTGAAGTATTCTTGCTCTAACATAATGTGAAATTAACTTGTCCCAGACAGAACTCTGATAGTGGGTCAAAGTAACAGGAGCTGGCTGACGGCTCAATGGGGGTAAGAGGTTTCGCTGCATAAGCCAGAGGACCTGATATATCCAGAACCTTTGTTCTAGGGAGTGTGTGCATGGGAGGTGGAGACTAAAGGATTGCTGGGGGGCTTGTAAGCAGCTAGCCTAGCTCTAGATACAGGAAGAGAGACTCTGTCTCAAGGGTATGAAGCAGAGAGCAGGAGGGGAGGTGACTTCACCCCTGTGCATATACTACACATCCCCATCCACCCACACAGTTATCGTCCACGGTGAAGTCCGCCTTGGTGAATCAAGGAGTTTATTGGGCAGAAGTACAGGGGTTACATATGGGAGTGACCCTCGATCAGCCTGGTGGGCCGTTACTGCTCCCATAACCTTGGGGAAGCGCCCTGTGACTTGTGTAAGGTTATGTTTTTTATTTTAGGACGGCTTTACTATGTGTCTCAGAGCTTCCCTGTGTGACAGAATGTTTTCAATTTTGAGGAGATTGCTTCCACACATAGGAATTAGGGGTGGGTTGTGGGGGAACTCAACCTGTAACAGAGCCCCCCAGAAGAGTTGTATCAGGGGAATAGAGTAGTGCAGGGGGCAAAAAAAAATTAAGTGGGCAGGGTCTCCCTGACCAGAGCAGTTCTCGAAGTTTCTTGGGCACTGATGCAGAGGCTGCTGAATCTGGATATGCACAGGTGTTGGTGGGGTTCTCCTGCCTCCTGCCCCCTCCTCTCTGAGGTACACACACACACAGAGGTGTACTGCCCGGAAGAAGCTGTGAAGGGTATGTGTCTTCACATCAGGTTTGATCTTTCTTGGGGGGTGGGGGGTGTTGTGTTTGGCTTTCAGTGGATGGGAAGAGATTGACAGGAGAGTGGGCGCCGCAGACCGGGGAGGAGAGGAGAGGGGGGCTTTCAAAGCTGTAGCCATGGGAAATGTTTTTCTTTCCTGCTTGAAAGAAAATGCATGCTAATGAAAGATAAAAAGGAAAAAAAGGAGGGGGAGTGAGGAGAGAGAGAGAGAGAGAGAGAGAGAGAGAGAGAGAGAGAGAGAGAGAGAGAGAGACACCTGGAAACGTACTGGCTCAGGAGATTTGGTTAGAGTCACCCCTCTATCTCTTTCTTGGCTGAGGGGGTGACCTTACTTAGATTGGGTCCTAGGGGCCTTCTTGATGAGAGTGTCTCTGCCTGGCAAAGACACCGGACACAGCAGCCTCTGAGCAACAGAGAGGCTGTGGAGTTGAGAGAGGGCATGCACGAGGTCCAGGTGTCTGGGCCTCCAAGTTAATCTGCCCTGGGGTCTGGGGGGGTTGGAGAGTTGCACCCACATTTCTAACCACGCCCATCCCTACCCACTAGAGAATCTCATTTTTTTTTTCTGGTTAAAAAACTCTATTTTATATAAATAACACACACACACACACACAAATACATATTTAAAAAGCACTCATCTAGTGTGTGCTTACAGAGCATGTCTGCAAGGCCGGTCTCTTTTGACCAACCGGCTTCCCAGGATGGCCCTCTGATCGTCTGTCTTGGTGGCAAGAGCCTTTATCTGCTGAGCCATCTTGCTGGCCCCCTCTATTGATTTTTTTTTTTTTTTTTTTTTTGAGAGAGGGAGAGAGGCTGATTGACTGGCTTGCAGGCCTCCGTTTGTTTAAACAGCACAGGATGACCTTGAACTCCTGTTCCCCCCAACTTCCACCTCTCAGCTTCTGGAGGATAGCTATACACCATTATAAATAACTAGAAAATAAATGAACACTAGAGTTTTACTTATTTTCCTTCTTATGGAACAAGGTTTCACCTTGGCTGGTCTGGGTAGACTCACAGATAACCACCTGCCTCTGCCTTTGAAGCGCGGGAGGGTGGGGGTTAGAGGTCGGAACCACTCCCACCTTCAAGGCCCCTATGGTCTGGGGTCTAGATAGAGCTAGAGACTATGGAGCTCTTGACTACCGTGTGTGGTGTTAGTGACTGGGTTCCATTTACAGCACCAGAAGGGGAAAAAAAGAGCCCGAACTCTTAGCCTAAGCGACTTTCTTGGTGTGTGGCTGTGACCTCTCCGACATCTCTATAAATTCTTTTGGGACAGTATCACAGATCACAGAGCTGGGTGTCTGCAGTGGCTTCCTTGGGCAACATAGAAAAACCTGGGAGGGCTCAGCTACAGGGGGTGGGACAGCCCCAATTTGGAAGCGGCCAGCCCAGGTTTGGAGGCACCACGTGGGTTAGGGAGGCGGGAGGCCAGGAGCTGCCTCTGGGCGCCAGGCCTGCTGTGGAATTTGCGCCACAGCTCACTAGCATGCATGGGCCTGCCAGGCAGCCCCGCAGAGGCCCAAACAAAGCTGGGAGCCAGGAGGAAGGGGGAAGGGAGGGAACTTCTGAGATCAGGCAGCCCCCTCCTGGGGCACCGAGTCCCCACCTAGGTGCAGCGCCCCTCCCCAAACACACGTGCTGCCAAGCCCTCCATTAGTCACCCCGGCACTCACACACATAAATCCGATTAGTCACACCCCGCACAAACTGGCTACGGAACACACCCGGTCACACCCAGACAAAGACCAGAGGTCCCCAAAGAGGCCTCGTTTGTCCATCGGGGTTTGTTCCCCATTCCCCAGGGACTAGCATGGAGTTTGCGGAGGGGGGGCACCGCAATCTAGGGGTACACAGGCCCTTTCACAACAGCAAATCCCCCATTACCGGACACTGTCCCCCTTAAATAACCACAGTACCCCCTGACCTCTTTCCAAACTCCTCACCGGGGGCACACATGCCATAATATACACCCACCAGTGTCCTTGGCCGCCCCCTCTTCTATTTCTCTGGGGGTGTGGGGGGGATTGAGTTGACACTGGGCCCCCTCCCCCACGCCAGTTCTGGGCCGGGTCTAGCAGGAAAACATTCCCCCCAAGGTCACCGCAGTTCTAAAGCCGGCTGCCGAGGAGCTGATTTATTTGCGGTTTCTTTGCAGTAACGCTATCGCTCTGATTCCGGGGAGGGAGGGGAAAAAAATAGGAAGAAGAAAGAAAAAGAAAAATGCTTGCGGTGGAGTTTAACCTTGGATGAAACTGGCAAAGCTTTGTTGTTTTTCCGAGGCGCTTCGTTGGGGCCTTGCAGGGACTCCTTGGCCGGGAATGTGGATCTACAGCCTCTAGCTGCTCGGCTACTACGCGGGTCAGTGCTCGAATTTCTCTGCGCCCGGCCCAACGCCCTCGGCCGCTCTAAAAGTGCTTTTGAGACATCGTTGGGAATCCAAGAGCTCGGTGGTCGGCGAGGGCAAGGTTTCCATATCCCTGCACCCCGCATCTGACACACAGAGAAGCAACCCCAGAGAGGGGAAATGTTACCTCCAGTGCCGCTGTCTCCACCCTGAGCCCCATGCACTCTCAGGGACCAGCACAATGGTCTGTTGCCTGCCCCTTTGGCAAAGAAAATTCTTGTAGCATGAGACGTTATTAACCGCAAATACACCCCCTTGTAATTACCCCCCTCCCCCGTAGGTTTAACAGTCACGCTATGGCCGCCATCGCCAGATGACCAGTGCTTGCTTTCTGGATGGTTCTGTTCTGAGAATCAAGGCGCGTGGTGGGCTCGGGAAAATCAGACCCAAAGGAGGCGTTTCGGGGTGTCCTTGGCAAGGAGGCGAGGGAAGCCTATGAAGCCCTGTCTCCAAATACCATGCCTGTAGCCACTTTGATCGGTTTTTGGATGCTCCCTCCCCCAAAATAGATCTCTTGTAAAGGGCCTGAGACTAATACGGGGTCTAGAGGTCCTCCTTTGTGGCATAAATGACCTCACAGCCACCCCAGCCTCATCGAACTCAAAGTGCCTGGGCCCAGACCCCCTACCCCGGCTGCCGGTGATCTGTGATGCCCGATACTCCCGGTGCTGACACTGAGTGGGTGAGGCAGTTCCCTCTCTTTGGCGAATGGGGAAGCTCTTGGCTTGCTTCCCTGCGTGGTCTCGGGGTCCTCAGGCCATGACCAAGGAGAAAAGAGTGTCTGGCCCTGCCTCGGGGAGGAGGGCCGGAGTGCAGATTTATGACCCTAGCCGCTCCCTGCGTACCGAATGCTTCTCGAGCCAGACAGTGGAATGTAAGACCCGACCCGGGCCGGAGGAGGAGGCCAGGGTCGGAGGCGGGGCTGAGAGGAGCAGAAATCCGTAGTGGCCTGGTGCCACCGCCCCTGGGCTACGAGTTGCCCGCTGGGGTCCGAGGTGGCGTGCGAGGCTCTGGCACCACATCCTTGGTTTTGTTGGCGGGTCTGGGCGACCCTTGGCTGGATGAACTCCAGGATACCCGGTTGCCGATGGGCCAGCCGCAGCGAGAGACTGGCGAGCATGTCTGGGCCCGGCATGGTCTCTCCGGGTTTTATCGGCGCCCGGGCCGGGAGCTCCCGGGCAGCCAGATTTAGGATCTACGGAAACACCCGCCTAAGACTCTACGGTAGCTTCGCCGGAGGCACAAACTGGCTTTTTCTTAGGGTCCCTGTTAGTCTCCAGTGGCGTTCCACTCCCTGGAAATGCTGGTTCAGGGTAACCGGTAGAGAGGGTCACTTGGTTGTCCTCTCTTAGGAATGGAAACTAGCTTTTTTTTTAACCCCCCCCCCCGCCCTCACCCATTCCCCTGATGGAAGAGCATGGGTGGAAACCTGTCCACACCGCTAACAACATCCGGATTGTGGAAGATGAGGGTTCAAGCTTTCGTGGGGCAGAAGTGAGGGGAGCGCGGGGTTCCCTGGAGTCGGACAAAGGCGCACCGCAGGGAAGGCAACCGCACTCAAGGTTGGCCTGTCCTCCAGTTTTACAACAAAGAGCTTTGAGTTTTGTCCGTGGGGACTCGTTCAGAGCTTCCAGACCTGGACCAGTTATCTGGAAAAATACACCAAAAGCCTCAGGAGTGGCCGGGGACAACCATGACGGACCAGGCAGGCCATCCGGGTGGGTTGTCCGGGAACTGCGTCCTGGCACTTCGCGGAGGTCTCCCACGATTTTCCCTCCAGTCAGTAGAAACACACACACACACACACACACACACACACACACACACACACACACTCTGCGTCAACAGAATTTTTCTGGTCACGGATCCCCACCGGGTAAACAAGCGTGGGGGATGGGGCGCGGAAGATGGCGCTTGGACTCGTGGACCCTGCGGTTGTCTCTAGCTCTATATTTCTGGACGAATATACAGGGCTTTTGTAGTTAAGTGTGGCCGAGCCCGGCTTGGAGGTTATTTCCCCAGACCTGGAGGCTCTCTGAAGTGGTGGTGAAGTGTATGTAGTCTCTGCTTCTCTAGAAATGTCCCCACGCCCCAACATGGCTCCCGACCGCTGTTAAATGTGGGGGACACAGGGACACGGAGACCCGGGCACTGGCCTGCGCACCGAACGCTGTACTTGGCAGCCCGGAGAGTTGCAGGAAGGACTCAGCCAGTGTTCCTCTCCCGGGGCCAGGAATCCGGGCCCACCGTATCCCAGGCCCTGCGCACCCGGTGGCCTGAGGGCCGAGTGGCAGCTCCAGAGGGGACTGGGGAGCCGTACATTCCAGAGGGGAGCGGGTCATGTTCCGCCCCAAGCTCAGCCCTAATGAAACTCTGGGTCGGTATGCCACGCCGACGGGGCGCACACTTGAAAAATGCAAACGCCATCGGCAAATCCGGGGCAAATTGGAATAATTTTTTATTAGCAGCTAAATGATTTATGGCACACATACCCCGCCGTCACAATTACGGCGTCTTGGAGCATCCAGGGGTGAAAACATTAAACATTTATAAAAACAGGCCTTTGTTTTTTTTCCAACCCCGCAAGCCTTTTGCACACCCCCCTCACCCCGACTCTCTCAAGATACATATTTTTTCTTGAGCTGTATTAAAATAAGAAAAACATTCTCGATCCCGAGAGGAATGAGGGGGTTGGGGGGAGACCAGGGCCTGCGCTCTGAATATTGGAGGGCGTTGGGGGTGGGGGAAAGCGAGCGACTGAGGCGTGGGAGGGTTTAACTGGGAACCCACAAAGGCCTCTGGATAAGACTCAAGGGCACTAGGCGCCCCCCACCCCCTTTCTCTCATTTCCAGCAGCCCTCGCAGCTTAACAGCATTTATTTTATTTCTTGCAATCAACTCCCCCCTCCCCTAAGGCACATAGACACAATACCTCCTTTCTCTAACCCCCCTCTCTCCGTCTTTGCTCCTGGCGGTCCCCGGGCAGCACCGGTCGCCTCCGGTCGCCCCTGGCTGCCACAGAGACCCGGTCGCCCAGCTCCGAGCGCGCGGACACCGCCGCTCAGTTCCCCTCGGCTCCGGCTATTTTCGTTCTTTTCTCTCCTTCTCCCTCCTCCCTCCTCCCCCCACCGAGCTCCAGCTTCTAAAAGAGGGCAGCCTAGAAACCAACGCAGAAAGCTCCAGGAAGGGCAACTTGAAACTGCTCTCAAGAGGCTGAAATTTTTTTTCCCCCTTCAAATTTATCCTGGAATTAAATTAGACACCCCCAGCTCTCTCTCCCTCTCGAATCTTCCCTCTTTTTTTTCTTTCTAAAAGTGGAGAAAAGAAAAATAGAACGGATGAGCGCTAACTAGCTCATTAAAAAAAACCTCAAAAATTGCCTTAAAAATGGATTTTCTTAAAAAAAAAAATAGCAGTAGGAAAACGCTGAGTCCGCAGAGCAGGGCGAAAGAGCGGGCTTCTTTTGTTTTAATTAAAACCCTCTAACCACGGTTGCTCTCGAGGCAGGATCTGCAAGGCTCGCTGCCTTAACGAGCTTCCTTTCCAGGGTAGGTACTGCCTAGCTGAGCTCGGGCTCCTGTGGGGCTTGCGGAGAGGGTGTAGGGGATCCCCCCCGACCCTTCAGGACCGGTCCCTTCGGCGAGGACCATACTCCCTGGGTCTCCAGATAGGTACATCTGCCATTGGCGGCTCCCGGCCACTTAACCCCGATTTTTTTTTTTTTTTTTTTTTTTGCTGAAAGAGCAAAATAAAAGTACAAAGTCTGGGGGATTGGTGCTCCCCTCCCCCCTGGCCGCCGTGGCCAGCCAAGCACTTTTGGGCTTGGCTTGCTTCCTCTGAGCTCAACAGATTTTTTTTTTTCTTTTCCCGGTCTCGCCCTCCCTGGAGGGGGCGCGGCGGATGGAAGGCGAGAGAGGCCCCCAGCCAAGAGGTTTTTAATATTACACCTTAATAGGTTTCAGAAGGCCCCGTGGAGAAATGCTAATAGGGCTGAAATGTCAGAACCGAGAGGGATTCAGCTCGCGTTCCGCCGATCTAATCCTTTTTTCTGCTCTGGTTTTTCTTGGGGGTGGGGGGATAGGAGGGGCGCCCACGCCAAAAGGGGCTTTGGGGAGGGGCGCGCGGTGCGCACTCGGCCGCAGAGCCCCACAGCCCGGGTTTCTATAGGAACCCTTTTTATAAGATGCAACTCACCGCTGCCGACCGCCGCGGCCTGTCCAAAATATTAATCAGTAAAGCCTTCTGACACCGCGTTTCAGGGAGGGGACCCGCAGGCTGGGGCAAAAGAAAAAAAAAGTCCTTGTCGCCTGCCTGCCCACCCCACCCGACCGCGACTGCTAGGGGGACAGGGAATGAATCGCTGCTTTATTTTAAAAGGAGGGAGAGAGGGAGAGGGAGAGAGGGAGAGAGGGAGAGAGGGAGAGGGAGAGAGAGAGAGAGACAGAGAGAGAGAGAGAGAGAGAGAGAGAGAGAGAGAGAGAGAGAGAGAGAGAGAGAAAGAGAAAGAGAAAAGCAGGCCTTGTTATTTTGGCGTCTGAACCTCGCTCTTTGGAGTGGCACCCTGGAGAGGGAGCACCGGGCGCGGGCGCAATGAGCAGCCCGCCGGCTCCCGGCTCTCCCCGGCTAGCTTGTCACCTCCTCCCGCAGAAGGAAGCTGACAGGAGGCCTTGCAATGCCCGGGATTGCGGCGACAACCATCTTCCTCTATTTTGATCACTCAGCCCAGACGCTGGAGGAGGGGCTGGGATGGGGGGGGGGAAGAAGGAGAAAGAAGGGGGGTCTGCTGGAGCTGGTGAGGGGGAGGGCTGCCTAGAAACGGCTCGGAAAAATTCTCACCACCAGTTTTGATCATTCAGCCCCGCCGTGGGGAGCCTGGAAACTGCTGGAGCCCCGAGGTCCGTAATTGGTTTTATAGGAATGGCTGAGGGCCAAGGTGTTTACATGCGCGTGATGGGCGGCGCGCGGGGCCAATGCGCTGCGGCCGGGGGCTGGCCCGAAGGGGGGGGCGGGCACCCGGGAACAATGCGTGTTTCTTCGCCTGCGAGGCTCCCCTCCCCCCGTCCCCCCTCGGGCCCCCCCCCGCTTTTTTTTTTTTTTTTTTTTTTTTAGATCTAGCGAGAGGAACTTGAAAGGGGGGTTGTGTAATGTACCTTTTCCAATCCCGGGCTGTATATGGAGATTTGGGATTCTTTAAACCGGCGCTACCTGGATTTTATTAAAAAGCGGGGAGCTCGGCGGGAGGAAAGCTGGCTTTTCCGGGGGCTGCGGGAGCGGGGCCGCGGGAGGGCGGAGGAGTTGGCGCGCCGCGCGCCCGGCCCGGGGAGCGGTTTTCTACCAAAAAAAGGAAAGGCGGGCAAAAAGTGTGAGGCGGCTGCGGGTGGCGGAGGGGAGCGGCGGCCGAGGGATGGCGGGCAGTACGGGCGCCTAGCCGCGCCAGGAACCGCGGCGGTTGCCGGAGTCGCCGTCGGAGCCTGGAGCCCGGAGCCCCGCCGCGCCAGGTACGCTCCGGGCCCCGATGCTCCCCGAACTTGTGCAGCGCACCCCTCGGGTCCGCAGAGCAGGAGGTCCCCGAACTGTCGGGGTCCCCAGAAGGGAAGCGGAGGGCAGGGACCAGGGGTAGAGGACGCATCGCTGCGCCCTGGACTCCCACCCGAGCTCAGTCTGCAGCACCGCCGAGGGCGGCGGTTCCCTACTCGGTTCCCGGCAGGCGGCGGGCTAGCCCGGGGACGCCGAGACGGTTTCGATTATAGGCTGTTTTTAATTAAAAGCCGGAATTCAGCCATTTTAGCTGCATTTAAGAGGGGAAAAGTAAGAGAAGGACGCAGTGGAACCCCGCAGATAGCCACCCCAGCTTCTCGGCCGTGGCAAAGGGTGATCCGTAGGGCTTCACCCCGACTTCCTTAAAGTGGGGCGCCTGGCCACTGCCTTTTTCAAAACGCTGCCTTTAAAGAATATTATCTTTAAGTGTATGCGGGAAGCTCCTGGCGCCTTTGAGACAAGTAACCCGGGCTGTGACGATCCTAAATTTTTTCAAAAGTAAACGCGAGTCTGGTAACCGGAGCTTGATAAGAGCGAGGGAGGGCGAGAGGAAGAGGGGGTGTTTGTAACCAAAGCCACGTTAAAATAGGCGTCCTTAGCAAAGTTGGGGGAAGAGGACTTTTGGGTCTGGGCGTAGGGCGGCTGGCCACTCGGGAGCCAGTGGCTGTGGCTTAGTCCCCGGGTGATAGAGCGCCCCGGGTCTCCCGGAATCAGGGGATCTAGAGCTGCCTGGGGCTGGTAGATGGTCAGCGAGGGAAGGGTGGGCTCTCTGAGACCTACTTCTTACCCCCTCGGGAACAGGAAAACGACAGATCTTTTAAACAAACAGCTTAAACAGGAATTACAGGGGGTTTTACCCGATGCTGGAGAGTCGCCCCTCCGCTGGCCCGCGCTGTTAAGATTTTTTTCTTTGTAGGTTATTTTGGGGGTGTGTGGGTCGCAAAGCTAGGGTAGAAGCGAGATCTTTGGAGCCCCTTTCTTTCTTCTCTGATGATCCCCAAATCTTCCGCCCCAGGCCAGGTCCTCCGGGCATCGGTATTCCCAGGCCCAGGCGTTAGAAAATGAAACCAAATCTTGTTTTGAAGGAGTCTTTTTTCCAGTTCACGGCCGAGAATGCCACGTCTCGGGGACTCGGATTCTGTGACTCCCAGTGGCCCAACGGGGGCAGCAGGAGGGGGCGGTGATCTTCCTTTAAAAATAAGCCGGTTTCGTATCTGACCTTGGTAAACAACACCAAAAAACCCCTAAACTGAACACTATTATTATTATTATGATGATTATTATTATTACCGGCTCATAAGGAGATCCAAAACTCAAAACTCGGGAGGGAAAAAAAGGAAGGCGAGGGCCCCAAAAAGGTTAAACATTAAACTTTCCGAGTCAGATAGTGGCATGGCGTTATGGACACATTTCGACCAACTCAAAAGCATTCAAAGTTTTAAACCTCCGGAGCTTTTTACGCCTGAAAAATAAAGTACTCTGGGTTTGGATTTAGCTGAACGGGCGCGGTCGGTTGAGTGGCCTTCCCTAGTTACGGAGGACTTCGCAGGCAAGAGTAGGGGCTGGGACACAGCGAGCCGGGGGCCGCTTTCCTGAGCCAGGTCCCTGGGAACCCTGAGCTGCTGTAGGAAGGACCATAGATCTTTGAATTTCGAGGAGAGGGGGCGGCTACTCCGGATTTTATTTCTGGCCACCAGCTCGGTTCGCTACTCTCCTACCCTGAAGGGCGAGGCGACTTTCTGAAACTTGTTTTCTTTCTTTTTTTTTTTTTTCTTCTCTCTCCCCTCCCCTTTTCCCCCTTTCCTCTTCTGTGTCTTCCGCGGTCTTCCTTCACCAAGACACCGTATACGCCTCCTTCCTCATCTCCGCTCAGCCGCCCGGAGGGGACTCACCGCGGGCGGTTCATGCGCCCCGGGCCGCGGGCCCGTGGTTGAGCGCAAGCCCCGCTGGCCGCCGCCATGCACGCCGCGGAGCGCCCGCCACCCGAGGACACTAGGACTACATTGAGGCCGAACTTTTAAGTCCCACTGAAGCAGGCCGGCGGGCCGGGTGGGGAGGCTGACCGCGGCACTCCCGCGGAGGATGGATGGCCGAGATTTCGGGCCCCAGCGGTCCGTCCACGGCCCCCCGCCGCCGCTGCTGTCCGGCTTGGCCATGGACAGCCACCGCGTGGGCGCGGCCACCGCCGGACGCTTGTCCTCCTCGGGCTTGCCAGGTCCCCCGCCGCCCGGGAAATACATGGCCGGTCTCAACCTACACCCGCACCCGGGTAAGTGTTGCGCACTGCGATGGCACCCACCCTCCAGCCTTGATGGGGATCTTCGGGCGGGAACTCAGGTCAAACCTAGGCGGCTGGAGCTGGGCCTCTCTGTCCCGTTTCACCAGGGTGTGCAGGAGGCTCAGCTCCTAGTGCGGAGGTCGGTCTCCAGGAAGACAGACCTGTCCCTGGTGTACCATGTAGTCTCAATCCTCCTGAGGCTCAAGTGTCTGCAGTCACAACTACCCTAGGGGATCCCAGTCCGAGGGCTCTTGAGGAAGTGGAGTTTGCAACAATAAAAAAAAAAAAATTAAAATATTAAAAAAAATGTGGGTGCGAAAACAGCGTGCCAGCTCCACACCCCGAGAGACAGACAGATAGTCGCTCCCGTATGGATCTTAGATCCTTTTCTTGGCAAGCACTGGTGGGTCTTGGGTTCTGTCCCCGCGTGTAGCTGCGTCCCGAGCGGTTCCACGCCTCCAAGGGTGGGTGTGGGGGAATGAAAGAGAATAGTGACCCCAGTTTTAGGAGCCTGATCTGTAGTGAATCCTTAAGATCTTAGGGACCCTAGTTATCTGGGAAGATATGGGTCAGTGCAACCCAGCCGCTATTCTAGCAGAGCCCGGGGCTTCAGGGGGAACCCCGCCGTGGCGCGCAGAAGGTGCTGGCTGAGAAGGCCCAGTTCCCCACCGTTCCCTGGGCTGCACAGGGAAGGAGCAGAGGGACAGGCAGGGTTGAGCCAAGTATTGGTCACCATGCGCCGGAAGACAGGGAGCCTGGGACCTGCAGACCTGCCTGGTGGCGGCTTCGTAAGCGGGTCCCTGTTCCCCGCTGCTCCTCACTTCTGCGCTTGGCTTAAGGAGAACACTCCGGCTCTTCCTTTAAAACAAACAAACAAACAAACAAACAAACAAACAAACCTGGTCGATTTCCCAGGAACCCGTTCCCTCGTCTTTTGGAACAAGACTTGGACGCCCTGGAACTCAGAGCCACCACTTTAGAATCTCCCCCTGCCCGCCAGGGTGGCCACGGCTCGCCGAATTAGCCTCTGCCTTTGATATTTTTCTCCTGGAACTTTTCTAGAATTGGGAGTCCGGGACTCAGCGGGACAAAGGGCCTTTGTGAAGCGCCTGGCGGGGGAGGGGCGAGCAGAGATCCCCCGCCGGCGGGGGCGCGGGGACCTGGGTCATCTCCCCCGGTGTGCGTGTGCCCCTTGAGAACTAGAGGCGCGTCCGCTCGGGGATTGGGGGGTGGTGGTGGTGACAAGACCAAATTCATACAGGAATGGTGCCCTGTGACCCAGGAGGGGCATCGGACCATTCCCAAGGCAAGAATTGGGGACGGCTTTGGGATTCGAAGGCCATTTGGGCCAACCCCGTTTGAGAGGGGCCTTTGGAGGTTTATGGGTGTGTGCATTTGCGGACTTTCGGGGTCTCTGGGTTAGTTGGTTTAGCTGGAGGTGGCAGCAGGGGCTCCTCTTGTGGCCTGGGAATCTGACCTCAGGGTGTTCCTGACTGGCTGAATCTCAGCTTGTCGCCTGCTCCAGTTCGGCCTGGGATCTGGCCCAGGCTTGGCTGAGAGCAGCGCCGCCCCGATAGCCATTCCTTGCTGCGTCGTTCTAAGTGCACAGCATTTTCCAACCCTGGTGGCGTAGCATACATAGTCAGACTGCCTTCCATGCCTAACCTCTCATCTAGTGGATGAGGTGACGGAGGCGTAGGCTAGGAAGTCCAGCTGGAAGCAGCCTTGGAATCCTGTGTCATGGCCTTCTCTGCTTAGAGCTGTGCGACTTCTGTACAGGGTAGCTTGAGGGCCTGGAGGAAATGGGAGGGAAGTCGCTGCAGTCCCCTTGAGGCCTTGCTTACCAGAGAGGGAAGAGTGGGGGCCCTGGCAGCTCGATTACTTCCCACTAGTCCCATCTGTCCCCACCTCCAGATGGGGCGGATAGACGGGACCCCAGGTCAAGGCCCAGAGCTGAAGCCTTACTTAATCCCATTAACCACGATTCGAAGACTGCACCCCATTCAAACGGAGGAGCTGGCGGGGAAGGAGACTCCAGACACCCCTCCCCCACCTCGCTCTCTTTGCAGGGGGTGCAGGTGCTAGATCTTTGTACCGGGCACCACCCTGAGCTTTTCTCTGGCTGCCAGCTTCCTTAGATCTTGCCAGCCTTATCAGACCTGTCTTTATTTGTTTACTTTTGTATAAAATGTCAGAGAAACTGAGCAATTTGCTAGGGTCACGCAGCCTAAAGGGAAGAGGGTTTTTGTTACCTCTGGGCTGATCCTGTTGGAGGATGCACCCATGGCTGCTGGGGTACAGAAGCCCCAATGAAAGTTCACTAGGCAAGGGGAGCTTGGCTTGGTGACCCCAGGGAAGCAGGGCTGTTGAGTGAGGGTCTGTTGTAGGCAAAGCTTTCCATTCTGATGTGGGTTTGGCTGAGGGCTTCAGCCCCTTCCTCAGGTGAAATTAAAAATAAAATAAAGAATGGGGTGTCAGGATGGAGGCTCACCACCTACACAGCACTCAGAGAGGCAGAGATAGAAGGAACAGGGGTAATTGGGGCCTGGCCAGCCTATGCTATGTACCTAGATACTGTTACTTGAAAATACATATACACGCACAGGCACACCACCACATACCACACAAATACAGCACACACACACACACACAAATACACATACACACAGACCACACCGCATACCACACGAACACACCACAATACATACACCCACCCTACACACACCTCATACCAGGCACATACACATACCACACACATACACCAGTGGAATTGAAGCGGGGGTGGGGTGTGGGGTGGGGTGGCGGCTTCTTTCTTTTCCCTTGCGGTAAGGTCCTGCTGTAGTTTGAACAGCAGTGAATAGTCACAGCTTGTCAGTGAGACTGACCAGTGGGCTAGACTCTTAATTGCAGGAGTTGGGGGCCTGGGAAGGACCCATCTTTCAGTTTAAAGCGCTGTTGGCGAGATCTTGTACCTGGGTGCTTATTTTCTCTGAACCCACACCGTGGACTGAATGAGGGGCGGGACTCAGGGATGTAGACACAGGAGGTACTGCACTTTGACCTGGCCCTTGAACAATAGGCAACCAGCCTGTGGGCTCCCAACTCTGGAATCCACCCTGTCAGCCTACTGGGGTTGATTTAGAAAGATTAATCAGTTAGGACTGACTGCTGGAGACAAGGGATGAGAAGATTGGTTTTTTTGTTTTTTTGTTTCTCCTTGAACCCTCCCTTTGGTCAGAAGGCAGCAAAGGAAGGAAGGCATGGGGAAGGAAGGTTCTAGAACCTAGAAGGTGGTTGTCTTCTATTTTTTTTTATTACATTTTAAATGAGTTCTCTGTCTGTCTGTCTGTCTGTCTGTCTGTCTGTCTGTCTGTCTGTCAGTCTCTCTCTCTCTTTCTATCACACACACACACACACACACACACACACCCCGGACTGCATTGTGTACACACCAGACTACATCATGTACACACCGGGCTGCAGAGGTCTGAGGACAACTTGCTGGAGTTGGTTCTCTCCTGCCCAGTTGGGGTCCTGGGGTGGGACTCAGGCGTGGACACGGGTCACGTTACCCTCTGACTCATCTTGGTGGTACCTTTTGGGACTTCGCCAGCCTAAACCTTACTTTTCTTTCCTTCTTCGACCGTCCATTTGCTTGGCAAATGGTTTCTAAGAGCCTCACTGCTCACCCCCGGGTACCGCACTGGGCTCCGGAACTGTGGCACGGAAGCACACAGACGGAAGGCTTTGCACCTCCTTGGGGTTCTCTTTCTAAGTGTGGGAGCCAGGCAGTAAACACACAAATCATGAGGACACAGGCCATGTAGGAAATAAAACGCCCTGGGTCTGGTCTGGCCCTTGGGGTGAAGGGCCAGGTCAGAGGGCTTGACCTCAGCCATCCCCAGAATGAACTCTTTTGTGTGTCTGAAGAGCAGAAAGTTGACAGAGTGCAGAAACAGAGCTGGGCGATGTATCAGAGGTTTGAGAGCCCTGGATCAGTAGGGCCCAGTGGGAGATAGACTGTATGGGGTGGGGCAGATCTTACCCGGTCCCTGAAGACCAGCAATGAAGTCTTGGAATTTTAAACAGCCATTTTACAAAACTGGCTTGGACTCTTAAAAAAAAAAAAGTCAGTGGTATGTAAGGCGAAGGTAGGCAGGAGGTGCTACTGTTTTAAGAGACAACGGAAAAATTGACAGTGGACAGGCAGTGTGTAGCCGGGATTGGGTCTTGGTTTAAAGGAAAAATCGTTTCAAAGGATCGTGGAGGCAACTGGAAAAATTGGAATATGAGCTGTAGATCAGCCTATAGGGATAAGTCAATACAGTATCCCCAGACACCAGCCACTGCCTAGGTTGTTTAAATGCTGTTCTTATTTTCTGGGAATAAGGATGCTGAGGTACTTAGGGGGCTGGGGCATGACTGCCACTGTCTTGCAGATGGCTGGGGCAAGTGGAAGAAAGAATCCTTTCAATATAGGTGTCCGGGCATGTTCCTGGGAGACAGATGCAGGTAACGTCAGATAACAAACTAAGAGGTGTGATTAGAGCCCGTGAAGGTGACGCTATAGTTCGTTGTAACTATTTTGAACTTCTTTGAAATTGAAATTTTTCCAAAATAAGCATACAAGGGGAAAGGGTGTGTGCATGCAAGATGGCTCATAGGGTAAAGGAACTTGTCAGTAAACTGAGGACCTGAGTTTGATCCCCAGGATTCACATGGTAGAAGGAGGTGCGTGTGTGTGTGTGTGTGTGTGTGTGTTATGCACACACACAAAGAAAGCGACCCTGGGTTTTGGTCAGAGATGTTCATAGGGGTGGGAGGAACAGTTTGGGGAAAAGATGGGTTGAGGCACCTCCACGCCCCCTTTCTATTTTTTTAAACAAAACCTCACTGTATAGTTCTGACTGGCCTGGACTTCACTGTATAGACCAGGCTTACCTCAATCTCAAGGAGATCGCCTACCTCTGCCTCCGGAGTGCTGGGATTAAAGGCGTGCACCACAGTGCCTGACTTTTTTTTTTTCTGTTTAAGACAAGAGTTTTATGAAGCTCAGGCTGGCTTGGAATTTATGATTCTCCTACCCAATTCTCTTGAGTGCTGGGAATTTAGGAGTATATGATAATCGTCTAGGGTGGTGGTAGGAGGTGTTTGTATTTTGTCGTTGTTGTTGTGGATATAAATATACACATGCACACACGTGAATGTATACACACACACACACACACATATATGCACACACCATATTTAGAAGACAGGATCTGCTATAGACCAGGTAGGGTTCCAAAGCACTGCATGTACACACACACACACACACGCACACGCACACGCCATATTTAGAGGACAGGATCTGCTATAGACCAGGTAGGGTTCCAAAGCGCTGCATATCCGAGAACAGGATCTAGAACTCATGATTCTGCTTCGGTGTACGAGTGAACCACTTGATTTGGTTGTGGCTGGTTAGACATGGTCTTGACTCTTTTTGGGGGACCGGCTGCTGTTCAGTCTGATTTTGCTTCCACCTCATGATCTAGGCCATCTCTGCCATCATTCCAACCTGAACTAAAGGGGCCAGGACTTTCACTTCACTTGGTAGAATGTTTACTAACCATGAATGAAAGCCCGGGTTTGCTCCCCAGTCCTGCATGGGTAAAGAAAAGTTGAGGCCAGCCTGGGATTTGTAAGACACTGTCTCAAAACAAATAAACAAACAAAACCCAACAGCAAAAGAAAAACCCACTATCTGGAGTTGAGTCTGTTCGTCTGTTTGTTAGTTTTTGTGTTGCTGGCAGTGAAATCCCAGTGCCATATGCACATGCCACTGAGTCAGATCCCTAGACCAGGAAGGCCAGGGGTCCTTGGCATCCCTCTTGCCTAGAGATGCATCACATCTACCTTTGGTAGAAGTAAAAGCTATCACATAGATGCTGACTCAAGATAAAAAGTAGGACTCTTGAGATGCAACTCAGTGGTAGAGCTTCTTCCTAGGTTCAGTTGGAGGCGTGGCTCAGTGGTAGAGCCCCTGCCTAGAATCCTCCAGTGAGGGGCTGGGGGTGTGACTCAGTGGTAGAGCACCTGCCTAGAATCCTCCAGTGAGGGGCTGGGGTGTGGCTCAGTGGTAGAGCCCCTGCCTAGAATCCTCCAGTGAGGGACTGGGGGTGTGACTCAGTGGTAGAACACTTACTTAGAACCCCCAAGTGAGGGTCTAGGGCTAAAATACCCTTTCTAACAATTTTATACATTTCTCAGCAGTTCTGAACCTAGAATCCTTTGATAAGAAACTACTTTATCTGGAAGCTGGCTGTTCTAGGGTTGATGGTTGGTTATTTATTTATTTATTTACTTATTTGTTTTTCCTGGAACTTACTCTGTAGACCAGGGTGGCCTCAAACTCACAGGGCTCTGCCTGCCTCTGCTTCCAGAGTGCAGGGATCAAAGGCATTCGTGATCAATCACTATCTGGATTTTTCTTCCTTTTTTTTTTCTTTTCTTTTTTACACTTACTGTGCATGTGTGTATGAATGTGCCTGCTTGTGTATGCACATGTGTATATGCATGTTTATGTGTGTTCCCGTGTATGTTCAAGAGGACAATTTGTGGGAATCAATTCTCTCCTACCATTTGGGTCCAGAGGACTGAGCTTAAAACATCAGCTTTCCCTGTGATCTATCACACCCACCCAGGCCTGGGATTGAAGTCTTGATTTTCTGCCTTTGATGAGTCTGTGAGTCTCAATTTTCCCATCTACAAAGTGGACCAATTAATACTGAAAGGTTCGTTGCCTTGTGACATTTGATGAGGTAGCTCAGGCCAGGTGCCTGACCCAGGCCCAGCCCTCTGCCGAAGTCACTGAAAAAGTGATTGTTGCAATTATGGACATCATTAGCGGGTGACTCACAGATCCCTCAGGCCCATCCACACCTCTCCCAGGGCTTTGGAATTTCCTTCTAACGCTTTCTGGAGTCCTTAGCCACTGGAGGCCAACCTACACTTTTATTTTATCTTGGGACTGGTGGTGATCAACCCCAGGACCTTGTAGCTACCCCATGTCTTCATTGCTTTTTATACCCTCCCTCTTTTATAATAGCCAGACTAAAACCTAAAATACTCCCATGTTATATAGTTCAGGCTAGCTTTGAATACCTGACCCCCCCCCCAAAGATTTGTTTATTTTATTATATATGAGTACACTGTAGCAGTCTTCAGACACACCAGAAGAGGGCATCAGATCCCATTACAGATGGTTGTGAGCCACCACGTGGTTGCTGGGATTTGAACTCAGGACCTCTGGAAGAGGAGTCAGTCCTAATCCTTTTGCCTCCACATCCCGAGTGCCTGGGTCCCAAGTATGGCTACTATACCCACACGCCCAGAATTGAATGCTTTCATCTCAAGTTTCCAGTTTATTTGACTTTTTTAGGGTCTTCCTGTGTAGCCCAACCTGGGTTCGAATTCACTAGAGCCCAAGTTTGCCTCAAATTTGTAATCTTTAGGCTTCAATGCTGCCACACCCAGTGGGGTAGGCCTTTAGTCCCAGCACTTGGGAGATAAGAGGGATTTCTATTGAATTGGAGGCTAGCCTGGACTACTTACTGAGAGAGTTCCAGGTCAGCCAGGGCAAAGCAGGCCAAGAATATAGCTCATAGCATGCATGATGCCTAGGATTTGATTAAGTCACATTAACTGTCATGGTGGTGCATATGTGCCTGTATATATTGGGAGGCAGAGGCAGATGTAGCTCTTGACTGAGAAGTGCAGGAGCATCCTCCCTTGGGTATATACTGAGTTCCAGGCTAACCTGTGTTATGTAATCACAGAAACAAAGCAAGCTAGATGTGGTGGTCTATGTCTTTAACCCCAGCAGTCAGGAGGCAGAGGCAGATGGAGCTCTGAGTTCTGGTCCAGCCTGGTCTACAGAGTGAGTTCCAGGACAGCCAAGGGCTCCACAGAGAAACCCTGTCTTGAAAAAAACCAAAGGATTTTTTTTAAAAAAGGAAGAACACTAAAAAAAAAAAAAAAGAATAGAAAAGAAAAAGAATAAAGTATTGCATTAAAAAAATGGAATGGACGGGCTCAGCAGTTAAGAGCACCACTTGCTGTCGCAGAGGATCTGGGTTCCATTTCTAGCACCCACACAAGAACTCACATCATTTTGACTCCCAGTTTTGAGGAGTCCAACACTGTGTTTAGTCTCTGCAGACACTGTATGGGTGTGGCATATGCGTATGCAAGCAAAACACCTATAGTGCCCACGTGCACTATGAAAGAAAAGAAATAAAACGGAGTATGACAATAGGATACTCTGAGAGATGTTTTTAAGGATTAAATGTTGCAAATAAAGCATTTAACACTGTGTCTGATATGCAGTAGGGACCTTGCAGATGTTTATTATTATGGTAATTGAAGTTCCTTTAACCTCTTACCCAGTTCTATCCCCTTCTCTTTGAAGTACATATATATGTACTTCATATATATGTTTTTGTTTTTTATTTTTATTTTTTTTTTAAATTTTATTATATTTTTATTTTTTTAAGAGACAAGGTTTCTCTCTGTAGTTCTGGTTGTCCTGGAACTTGCTCTATAGAACAGGCTGGCTTCCAACTCACAGAGATTCCCTCCCCTTCTAAAGCTCTGGGATTAAAGGCATCCCACCCCACCCCACCCCCAATACAGTTTTATTTAAGCCAGTTTTTGTTTTGTTTTTTAACTATGGCTTTTGTAAATTGTGTGCCTAGAGTCAATGGTATAATAAAATCAACATATTTTTTGGAGTTATCAGGTTTTTCATATTTATTTATTTATTTATTTATTTATTTATTTATTTATTTATTATTTTGGTTCATTTTGTGTTTTAGAATCTCTGCCTTCCATTCTGTGGATACAGTTTATAATTGGGAATATCTACCGCCCAGGTCTCCCTTGTCTTTTCTTGAAGATTCTGGTCCTGGATTATCCCATCGCTCTCACCTGGTTGCCAGTTACTCTGTTCCTTGGATCCGGTGCCGTCCTGTCTCCTGGGTTACATCCATGTTTCTGGGGAGCATGTTCAGTAGTAGTTTTCTGAGGAAGGCTGGGCAGAGGGCAGATCTGAGGCCAAGTGTGTCTGGAACACGCCTTTGTTCTGTCTTGTCACGTTAGTGGTTAGTGATTTCCAGTGTCCCTCTGCCTTCTTCTGAAGGCTATGATGCTGTGCCTACCCCTCCCACTGGTGGGGCTGGGGACCCAGCCAGTACAGCTTAGTATTATTATTTGTTTAGCTTGTGAGTGGTTGTGGACTTATTTGTATGCATGGACAGTTTCCTTCATGTACAGAATGAATTTTAGTATTTTATCCCCCCAGTGCCCTCTCAGCTGCTGGCTGCTTCTTGAAATTCATCTTCCTCTCAGTTTCATGGCTGTTTTGTGAAGTATTAGTTTGTTTCTTTCTTGTCTTCCTTTCTCTCTCTCTCTCTCTCTCTCTCTCTCTCTCTCTCTCTCTCTCTCTCTCTCTCTCTCTTCTTTCTTCTTTCTTCCTTCCTTGTCTATCTTCCTTCCTTCCTTCCTTCCTTCCTTCCTTCCTTCCTTCCTTCCTTCCTTCCTTCCTCTCCTCCTCCTCCTGGGGTTTTTCAAGACAGGGGTTCTCTGTGTAACCCTGACTGTCCTGGAACTCACTCTGTAGGCCAGGCTGGCCTCAAACTCAGAGATCCGCCTGCTTCTGCCTCCCGAGTTCTGGGGTTAAAGGCTAGTGTCTCTTTCTTGAGCTTGGGTGTCAGGTCACTTCTTGGAGCATGAACAACTTAAGCAGTTTTCTTCACTGAAGAAAACAACACACCAAGCCTCCAATAACTGTTCATTGTCTATAAAGCTTAGACCAGGCTAGCTTTGAACTCACAGAGTGCTGGGGTTAAAGACATGGGCCAATCACTTTGAATCTTGATCACCATATGCCAAGTGTCTGTCCCCTGTCTCCCCCACCCCCAACCCCAACATCTTTTTGAGCATCACAATAGTGACAGGCATGGCTGCAGGGACCTAGGGGACAGCTTGGCCTCTTCCTATCTGTGTGGGCCTTACTGACCCTCTGTTTTCTCTCTGCTAACATGGCTGGTTCATAGTCACTATTCATGACCGTGTGAAGGGGGTAAATTCGTCTAGGAGAGGGAACACCGAGAGCAGAGTGTTGCCTGGCTCAAAGAAAGCCTGAGCTACTACGATTAGGGATTTTCTCTCGCCGTTCTAGCTGTCTTGAGCTGTCTGAGTGTCTGCTGTGGCCTCCTTCTGTGTTTGCTGTGCTGGGTGCCTGTCAATCTCAGGATTCAATCCTTGCAGCCTGAAATTGTTTTTTGAGTTTCTATTTTTATTCATATTTGATCATTTCCTGTCTACCATTCTTTCGTTGTACGAGTAGTGAGATATCTTGAGGCCCTTGCTCCAATAAATACATTTTCCGTATTCTTTTTTTCCCCCCCTGATTTTTTCCCCTGAGATGGGGCCTTGATACATAGCTGGAATTCATTATGATAGACTAGGCTACCCTAGTCTAACTCACAGAGTTTCACCTGGGTCTGCCTCCTGAGTGCTGGGATCAAAGGCCCACACCACCAGGTCCAACTTTACTGTTTCTTTTATTATTTTTACTTATTTATTTTTTTTGGGGTATGTGTGTGTGTGTGTGTGTGTGTGTGTGTGTGTTTCAGAGGACAACTTCTTTTGGGAGTAGTTCCAACTAGGTTGTCATGTTTTGCTACAGTTACTCTTACCCACTGAACCATCTCACCAGCCCACACTTAGCTACAATCTTTCTAGATGTCTTCAGTAGAATTTTATAACCCTTTAACAAAACCTTCACTATAGTTTTTGAAGTTGACTGTCATTCATATATAGAGTATATATTAAGAATGGAGGGAGCCGGGCAGTGGTGGCGCACGCCTTTAATCCCAGCACTTGGGAGGCAGAGGCAGGCGGATTTCTGAGTTCGAGGCCAGCCTGAGTTCCAGGACAGCCAGGGCTACACAGAGAAACCCTGTCTCGAAAAACCAAAAACAAACAAACAAACAAACAAACAAAAAAGAATGAAGGGGTGGACCTGGAGTTAAAAAAAAAAAGTGTGTGTGTGTGTGTGTGTATGTATGTATGTGTGTGTATGTTTAATGTATGTAGCCCAGGCTGGCCTTAACTCAGTACGTAGGTGAGGGTGACTTTCAACTTTTAATCTTCCCATCTCTATCTAGAGAGTGCTGGAATTGTGGGTGTATACCACCACAGCTGGTGCTGGGGATGGAACTAGGGGGTCTGAATGTTAGGGTGCTAGCACCCTACCTACTGAGCCTTGCCTTCAGCTCTGTTATTGTTATCATTACTGTCAGTATAGCCTCCTGCTCTTCCGTGGCTGTCATTCCCATGACCTGGGTGGTCATGACTGTCTTGTTTGTGAGTTTTCTTTTTTTTCCAGGCTCTCTGTATCCTGTAGCTCATTGGTCCTTTCTTGTCTTGCGCCTTTTAAGAAAGAAAGGAATACTAACCAATCCAGTGCTAGGGAGGTAGAAGCAGGAAGATCAGGAAGGAATCCAAGGCTAGCCTTAGGTCTGGAATGAGTTTGAGGTCAGCCTGAGCTAGCCACAGCTGCTTATGTATGAGGAACCGAGTTCGGTTCCCGCACCATCCTGAAAAGCAGGGCAGGGCCGTGTGCAGTAGCTGGAGTGCTTTGGGGCGTGGAGACAGGAGGATTGCTGGGGCTTGCTGGCCTACAGTTTAGCTCCAGGTTCCGGGAGGGTTGGACAGTGAGCGGTCGCTGGATACTCAACAGTGTTCTCTCTGTATAAAGGTATTTCCCTCCCTTATTTTCTTTTTTGGACAGCTGCTGTTGTGTGGCCGGCCTTGAGTCCCACCTCTCTGCCTCAGCCTTCTCCCGCCCAGTGCCTGGACTGCAGGCTCAGACACATCTGGTTCCTGGTTTTGATACTTTTCTTTTTGGCCTTGGGCTTCCGCCTAGCTTTGCCCTCTGCCTAAGCCCAGCCCTGACAAGTCCCATTCTTTTAAAAGTGAATTCAGTAATTTAAACTGACTATTGTTACTGTTTGAGATAGGGTCTTTTTGTGGCCTAGGCAGGCCTCAGGCTTAATGTTTAGCCTCTATAGGTGAGGCTGACCTTGGCCTTCCTCCATCTGAACCACTACCTCAGCCTGGAGGGGCAGAGCTGGGACGAGGGAAGTGGACCCCTCCACCCCCAAGGAATTCCAGCCTTTTGTAGCTTCATCTCTCTTAGCAAAGGGCTTGTGGGAGACTCCCAATTCTTCCCTGGTAAAAACAGCTCCCCAGGTATAACAGGACAGCTTGCTTGGCTTGCAAGTTGCCTTATCCCGTTGTCCCCAGCGCAGCAGACAAAACAAACCAAACCCCCACCCAAATCAGCTGTGCCCTTGAGCCCCTCCCTGCCCCCTGGGTTTTAGAGATACCAGGGCCTCTAAATTGGAGGGACCAGAAATATTCTAATTTGATTGTCTTGTGTGTTTGTGAGACAGGATCTCTCAGTGCACACCGGCCTGCAATTCCTTAGATCCTCCGACTCTGCTGTTCAAGTGCTGGGGTTTGGGGCGCGAGCCACCACACCTGGCTAGGTATTTGGTTTTGGTTTTTTTTTTTAATTTTTATTTATGTTTTTTTCATTTTGCTTTGTTTTGGTGCTAGAGATGGAACCCAGGGCTTCACATGTGCTGCTGAATCTGAGGTCTGCACTAGCCATAGCCCAGCTCAGTTAGTGTGTGTGTGTGCACACACATATATATGCATGTGTGTGTGAGTGTTGTATATGTGTGCGTATGTGTGTGTAAGTGGGCAAGCAATAAATTCATGTGTCTGTGTGTGTGTGTGTAAGTGGGCAAACAAGAAATTTGTGCCTTTGAGTGAGAGCAAGAGAGAGAGAGAGAGAGAGTGCAAGAGACAGAGATAGAAAGAGGGACAGAGAGAGAGGGATTGAGAGAGAGAGAGAGCGTGCATGCATGCACACACTGGAGTGCACATGGTGCACACACATAGAGGTCAGAGGACAACTTGAGGTATGGGCATTTGGTTTTCTCCTTTCATCATGTGGGTCCCTGGGATCAAACTCAGGTCATCAACAGCAAGCTCCTTTATAACTGAGCCATCTTGTCAACTCAGAAGGATTTCTTTTTTATATAACTTACTTGTTTTTGTTTTATATGCATTGGTGTTTTGCCTGCATGTCTGTCTGCGTGAGGGTATCAATCAGTATTGTGTGCGTATGTATATGTCTGTGTGTGTGTGTGTGTTTTATCAATCAGGTCTTGAAGATACAGACTGTTGGGAGCTGCCACGTGGGTGTTGGGAACTGCTGCCATCTCTCCAGTCCCAACAGAAGAAATTCTTAACTCTGAAGTTCCGCTGTGGCTTTAGGTGTCCAGGGGTCAGCTCCTATCTCATATCGTTTATGCCTCATTCTGAACATTTTCCTTTGTCCTAGCAGTCCCTGGAAGTCCCTCTGTCCCCAACACTCCTGGGCTGGAGTAGTCCTTAGGGGATAAATTCTTTCCAGAAGGAAGTCCCCCTGTAATTGTCTGCTGATTGTGACCTGTCTGGAGCCCTGAGGGCCCAGGCTGAGTGGGCTTATTTGCATATCACTGGCTGAGCTGGTCTTTACCTGTCTCTTGGAGCCTTTAGTACTCTTCTTTAATTTAAATCTTAAGAATCTACTGTTGTATATAAGACCTTTGGTGGGGGCAAGAACCCGTGGTGTCCTGATCAGTGAAAATGGAGGAGGGGCTTGGGTTTGGTCAGGAGGTGTCCTGCTGACCACTTGTTCTAGGAACCATGGGGTCTCTTCTAAAAGATGCTCTGGGAATCAGAACACCCTGTGTAGATGGGAAGACAAGAGATGAGAGGAATGGGTAGGGTTTGCGGTTGTTGGATTGAACTGGAGGGGCGGGTGGGTAGGGGAGGCTGGGATGGGCTTTATCTCCCGGACCAGCCTTTAGGCCTTCCTCCTGGGTGTGGGGCTGGTTTTTAAGGCGGCTTTTGCCTCAGCTCCTTCCCTTCACCTACCTCAGCTGCCTACACTAGACCCCAGAGGAGGAGGCAGCCATAGGTCTGCCAGCCGCTGCACCCAGAGGGTACTGAGTGAGGTTCCACACTGGCTGCCCAACTGCTCATTCTGCCACCGGGTGAGTGTCAGAAGGCCTGGGGTGGAGTTACAGGGGCCTTGCCTTCTGATGCCCGCTGTATTACGGAGTGGGAAGGCACAGAGAAGTCGGGTTGTCCAGAAACCTGGCTTTAACTGTCTGGTAGGAAGCTGGGGTGTGGGTGGGGCAAGGGATAATAAGAGGGGCCTTTTTTTTTTATTGCTAGAGTCACGTTTAAAAAATTACTTTTTATTGCGCGTGTGTGTGTGTGTGTGTGTATGTGTGCGCGCACTGGTGGACGTGTGCCCAAGGTGCACACATGTAAGTCAGAGGACAGTTTGCAGGAAGCAGGTCTCTCCTTCCACCATGTGGGTCCCTGGGATAGAACTCAGGTCATCAGACTTGGCAGCAAGCCCTTTACCCACTGAGCCATCTCGCCGGCTGACTTTGTTTACTTAAAAATTTGTAGTGTGTGTGTGCGTGCGTGCGTGCGTGCGTGCGAGAGAGAGAGAGAGAGAGAGAGAGAGAGAGAGAGAGAGAGAGAGAGAGAGAGAGAGAAAGAGATGGGGGAAAGGAGAGCAAGAAGGTACTTCTTACCTACGGAACCATCTCACATCCCGGACTCAACTTCTATTAATTTACTTGCCCTGCTTTTTGTGAATTATACCCGTGACAGAGTTCATGGCAATTAGTCAAAGAATAAACCATCCCAGGATCTGTTCAGAGTAATCCTTATCCACGTGTACCCGCTCCTCGAGGTCCCCTCCGTTGTCCCCTCCCAGGTTACGGCGCATGCGCTGCAGTTGAGAGTCCATGGCTCTGGTGTTGTTCTGACCAGGCCTGAACTTGGGCATGTGATCCTTCTGCTTCAGCATCCCGAGTGCTGGGGTAACAGGCTTGCGTTTACTCTTCTTTCTCTCTCTCCTTCCTTCCCGATTATATTTCTTTTTTTATTTTGTTTCTTTATTTTTTTTTAAATTGATCTTTATTTTATGTGCACTGCCATTTTGCCTGCGTGTATTTTTAATGTGAGAGTGTCAGATCTTGGAGTTAGACAGTTGTGAACTCTCTTGTGGGTGCTGGGATTTGAACCCTGGTCTTCTGGAAGAACAGTCACCACCCTCAACTGCTGAGCCATCTCTCCAGCCCTGTTTTCCTTTCTAACTGCATAGTTCAGTGCATTCATACTGTACAGCCAGTCTTTGTCCCTGGACTTCTTCCTCTCCCCTGGTACCTACCCTTCAGCTTCTTTTTTTTTTTTTTTTTTGGTTTTTCAAGACAGGGTTTCTCTGTGTAGCCCTGGCTGTCCTGGAACTCACTTTGTAGACCAGGCTGGCCTCGAACTCAGAAATCCTCCTGCCTCTGCCTCCCAAGTGCTGGGATTAAAGGCGTGCGCCACCACCGCCCGGCTCAGCTTCTTTTTTATTGAATTGATAATGATAGTCTGGATTCCTTATCACCATGTTCATCAGGAAGTATTTGCCCTTTTGTTTGAACGAGTTGCACACTTTCCTTTTTTCAGGCAGAATAGTATTCCACTGTATAGGCATACCACAGTTTGTTTACTCACTCACCCACTGAAGAACTCCTGGGCAGGTTTTGTTTGTGGGCTGTTTGTGAACACTGTTCCAATGCTCCAGGCATGCAGATAACTGTTCAAATTTCTCCCAAGGGTTAGTATTAAAGGATGGAGTCTCCAAGCCTGCCTTACATTTTTTTTTCCCCGCTCTAAGACAGGGTCTCTAGCTCAGGTTGGCCTTGAATTGGCTTTTCAGTCAAAGATGACACCGTACACTGATCCTGCCCCCACTTGCCAAGTGCTGGAATCATACACCGTGCCTAGCATTGCTTCTTTTGTGGGGTGGGGGTGCGGCGCTGCATTTTGAGATGGTAAATTGCTATGAGCTGCTTGCTAATGTGTGTGATTATAGGTGAGCACCCATGTAGGCTTCTAGAGCCACTGTGGTCGGCTTCCCTGCCACCGACCTTGGGCAGCAGCAGCATGGGGCAGGACAGGTAGAGAAGTGAGGCAGGTAGACAGACAGCCTTGTTACTCCATAGGTGGGATGTTTGGGAACAGGGTGGGGAGAGATGAGCCTCCTTCTGCGTGCTGATGTGTCACTGTACGATCCTTTCCGGTGTCTAAGGGAAGATGGCTTCCCAGCTGCTGTGCAAAGGCCCTTAGGTGCTGAGCCCCAGGTGTAACCTTGGGGAGGCCCTGTCGTCTTCCAGGGGACGACTTCCAAGATCCCCTGTGCTTGCCTGAGACTGCAGGTAGCACCCATCTGAATATGGCCTGTGGATTTTCTTTCTTTCCTTTTTGTTATGGTGGAGGTGGTGATGGTTTTTTGAGACAGGGTTTCTCTATGTAGCCCTGACTATCTAGAACTCAGACCCGATTGCCTCTGCCTTCTAAGTGCTGGATTAAAGGTGTACAGATTTTCTTACATATTCGTACCTCTGATTAACTTGTAACTAGGCGTGGTGGCATTTACCTGTAATCCCAGCATTCAGGAGGCAGAGGCAGGAGGATCAGGAGTTTAAGGTTATCTTCTGCTACATGGAGAGTTTAGGGGTCAGCCTGGGATCCATGAGACCTGTCTCAAAAATTAAATAAGGGCTAGGTAGATGGCTTAGCAGGCAAGATCGTTTACTACTTTTGCAGAGGACCTGAGTTCGGTTCCCAGCAGCCATGTTGGGTAGCTCAGAACCACCTATTGTTATGAGGCACCTTTAATCCCATGCATAAACCCATGCCTACATAGTTAAAACAATAAATATTTTAAAAGACATTTATAACAGGCACACTCTGAAAAATGATTTTCCTTTTCTTTGTTGTGTGTGGACATCCGTGTGTGCATTCATGCCATCGTGCACGAGTGTAGGTCAGAGGACAGCTTGGAGAAGTTCTCTCCCTCCACCATCTGGGTGCCAGTGGTTGAACTCAGGTTGTCAGCTTGTTGGCAATTACCTGCTGAGCCATCTTGCTGGCCTGAAAACACACTTTAATACAAGTAGTGTGACTGGTTTCTCAAAAATACCTATTACCACTGTCTGTCTGTCTGTTCGAGATGGACTTACGTTATATTCCCAGCTGGCTTCATGTTGAATTCACCCTTCTCCTTTTGAGATAGTCTCATGGAGCCTCAGGCTGTCCGAGAAACCTCTGCCTCCTCTTTTGAAGGGCTTGGGTTCTAGGGCTGCTCTTTATATACTCATCCTTCTTTTGCGAATGGTAAGAGACAAGTGTTTGACAAGGTGAAGTGTTCGGAATAATGTCGCATTGAGCTTGAACATGGCTGGGTGCCGGTGACGAGTGAGCCGTAGGTGGCATACGTGGCTCACGTGGTGTTGGAAAAGAGAGATGGTTCACTTATGAGCAGAATAGATCAGAAGGGTACAGGCAAAGTCCCATCAGGTCATTCAGAATGGCATGAGATTTAAAACCCAGCCAGTTGCTTATTTCTGGAGTTTATACCTAGCACTTTTGGATTATTGTTGAAATCACAAGTACGGTCAGCTGTAGGTTTCCTCCTGATTTCATCCGTACCACAAGTAGGATACCGCTGATGCCTACAGTGGCATTCAGGTCTCTGAGAGGATTGCACCCCAGATCCCCACAGATAGTGTTCCTTGCTGTCTATTGAGGTATCAGAGACGATAAGGAAGTGCAGTGTCTGGATTTCCCCCTAGTCCACAATGACCCGGGCAAGCCACAGCGTCTTTTCTTTCTCCTTCATAACTGGGTGCAGTGTGACTAACTCCTTCCGTGATGGGCATGGGGTTACAGGAGCTGGTGAGGTATGCACTTGGCACGCAGCCTGGTGTGTAGGAAAGCGACTCAGGAAAGTTGGGAGTTTTATGAATGTCATTAAATCTTTGCACAAGAAGCAGAGACACCTGACTGAGTGCTCATCCTGACCAAGCAGGTGGCCCTTTGCTAACCCCCAGCTTCTGAAGACTTGTTCCATTCTTGAAATGCTGGGGATGGAGCCAAGGCCTCATGCATAGTGTTCAGATGATCTATCCACTTCTGATTTTTTTTTTAAAGTGTGTGTGTGGGTGTGGGGGGCAGGTATGTCTGTGTTTGTGGAGGCTGGAGAACAACTTTGAAGGATATTATTCAGGAAGCTGTTTATTTTCTTTGAGGCAGGGTCTCTGGTCTGGAATAGGCTAGACTGACTTAGCCCTAGGAATCTGTCTGTCTCTATTTCCTTAGCCTTGGAAAGACATGGGCGTGTCCCCATGTCTGACTTTTTTTTTCTTGAGACAGAGTTTCTCGGTTTAGTCCTGGATGTTGAGCAACTCACTCTGTAGACCAGGCAGGCCTTGAACTCAGAGATCTGCCTTCCCTTGCCTCCCAAGTGCTGGGATTAAAGGCATTTGTTCAAGTCTTTAATTTCTTAATATGCAAAATGAGTAACAAGGTTCCTGGGCCCCAGGGCTTCAGGACAATGAGCCAGGATCTGGAAGGGCTGTAAGACTTGTGGGCAAAGATACCTGAGGTTTGGAAGCTGCGAAGCTTGGAATTTTAATGCCGCTTTGGATGAATGTTCTGATCCTGGAAGCTAAACAAGTTCGGGCCTGCCTCTCAGTGCTTGAGTGTGATAAGCATTTGGCTTTTTTCTTTTTCTTTTTGGGGTGGTGGTGGAAATGACATTCACAAGCATCGAGACCTGACTGAAACTCAGCACCCTTGTAAACAAACATAAGAGCATGCATCACCTGCCTGGAATCCAGGTCCTGGCTGAGGCTGAGACAGGAGGATGCCTGTGGCTTGCTAGCCGCCATTCTAACCAAATGAGAGCTGGAAGGTGGCTGAGCAAGACATCTGAGGTCAACTTCAGGGCTCTGTGCACACAGGCACACCCGGGTACAAACACACACACATGCAACAGACAATTATATAATGTGCAATTGTAATACACAGCTCAGCGATGCTTAGCGTGTTAATGACTTATAAGCGTCCACTTCTCTGAGGAAGGGCAGACGGTGTGTGGGGTAGGGCAAGCGGACCCCCTCAAACCCTGGCCCCGGAGTGTCACTTAGCTAGTCATTTGTGACACCAGCTGGCATTACATGGTACCCTGTGGGCAGGCTGAGCTCAGATCATTTTGCAAACAGAAGTGTCTTGAGTCTTTCCATACATCAACCTGGAGGGAGAAGATGATAAATGTGTTATGTATTTCACATAGCTCAGGGAGATTTACAGATTGGCCAGCATGACAGCCATGAGTTAGCCCTGGTGGTACCCGCCTGTGATCTTGTCACTCAGGAAGGCTGAGGCAGGAGGATCACCTGGCATGGGAAGCCAACCTGGGCTACATAGTGAGGGCTAGGGTAGCCTGGGTTACATAGTGAGACTTTGTCAAGCGGCCATGGAGATGGCTCAGCAGTATGCAAGGACAATCCTAGTTCAAATCCTAGCACCCACATTAACAGGTGAGTGTGGTTAGGCTGTTTCTGGGGTGGAGACAAGAGGGTCACTGGGGCTTGACATCCATCAGTTTAGATCCAGGCCCAGGAGAGATGCTGTCTGAAGTGAATAAGTTGGAGGCAGGAGGATGTTCTGTGTGTGCATACGCTGAATGAACACATACACATGTGACACACACAGAAATGAGCCCAGGAGCTAGGATGTGGCTTTGCTCTGTCTAGGAATCTCATTGTGTCCCCAGCTCTTCCCTGCAGAGACTGACAGTTCATGTCCGCTCCTTCAGTTTCTAGGCAGGAAAAGACCTTCAGCCTAGAACATGGCTGGATTAAATCTAAATTAATTGAGATTTAATAAAATAGAACGTACAGTTCTTCAGTTCCCATGGTTGCAATTCTGATTTAGGAGTGACACATGGTCAGTGGTCACCATGTCCCACAGCATGGAGCATCTGCTGCTCCTTGGTCTCTTCTGTTGGTATGTGGTGTTCATTTACCCAGTCCTGTACCTTACAGACGCAGCTATGCTTGTGGCTTTGCTGAGGATGTCAGGCAGGGTAATGGGGCTGGTGGTCTTGGCGTGACTGTTCGGTAGGAGCTATTTAGGGTACTGTGAATGGAACCCAGGGCCTTGATCATGCTAGGTGTGTGCCCCGCCACTGAGCCACGCCCCCAGCCCCTGCCTGGGGGATTCTAGGCAGGGCTCTACCACTGAGCCACGCCCCCAGCCCCTCCCTGGGGGATTCTAGGCAGGGGCTCTACCACTGAGCCACGCCCCCAGCCCCTCCCTGGGGGATTCTAGGCAGGGGCTCTACCACTGAGCCACACCCCAGCCCCTCCCTGGGGATTCTAGGCAGGGGCTCTATCACTGAGCCACACTCCCAGCCCCTCCCTGGGGGATTCTAGGCAGGGGCTCTACCACTGAGCCCCATCCCCAGCTCCTCACTGGGGGATTCTAGGCAGGGGCTCTACCACTGAGCCCCATCCCCAGCTCCTCACTGGGGGATTCTAGGCAGGGGCTCTACCACTGAGCCACGCCCCAGCCCCTCACTGGGGGATTCTAGGCAGGGGCTCTACCACTGAGCCACGCCCCCAGCTCCTCCCTGGGGGATTCTAGGCAGGGGCTCTACCACTGACACCCCAAACACCTTACTGAGGAATTCTAGGCAGGGTCTTTATTGCTGAACTGTCCCTCCCAGCTCTTTCTACCTTTTATGGAGACCGTCTGAGTTGCCCCTGACGAGCGTTGACTCACTCCAGTCTAGAGTGGTTCCGAACTTTCCATTCTTTTGCCTCACCCTCCTGAGTAGTTCTAATGACTGTCCTATGCCACCACTAATGGTTTTGTGCCTGCTTTAGGATTGCAACCCTGTGACCAGAGAGCATCATTGGCTTGACTGGTGCCTGGGACCCCCAGCTGTCACTGCCCCCAGCCTGGGAGGAGGTAGTTGAGGTCTCTTAGAGCCCTGGTGGTGACAGGAACCGTTGGTGGCATCCGGGCCCCAACGCTTCTCTGGATTGGGGTGCTGCTTGCTGGCTTTCACAAGCCCAGGCAGGGGCAGGCCTGCGCCCTGTGCTTCCGCACAGCCCGGGCAGGAAGAACTGGTGGCTGATGTAAGCCTTTGCGCAAACCCCTGGCTATTGGCTTCCGGAGCCTTCTACCGGCCGTCTGCCACATCAAGGAGGAAGCCTAGGGTTTGGCAGGGTCCAGAGGCCCTACCTTCCCAGGCTTGGGCTACATGGATGTGCTGAGTGGCTACAAGGGCCCTTGGGCCACAGGAGTTGGCGCTGGATTTTGGTGAGGGTCTGGGCTTCAGTGATGGCGGCTGAACATAGGCTGTGGTAACAGGCGTGCGATCCGAGGGCGTGTGCGGTCTCTAGCTTCTGCTCTTCCTCAGTTTTCCCATGTGTACCCACAAGGGCCTGGGAACATATTTTGGAATCCTATCCCCCTAGGGAGGCGGTCAGTGGACACTTTGTATAAGGGCTTACATGGGAGGGCTCTCGGGGACCCAGAAACTGGACTGCGTATGTCTGTGGCTTAGACCGGTGGCGGGGCCCCTGGCATCTGAGCCACACATCCTGTCTGCATTGTCTGCAAACAGTGCCCAACCTCCCAGGGACTAGAGACGGCTCTTGAGAACTTACACAGAGCTCTCCTCTGGAGACCAACCAGGATGGGCACCTGGTGGGAGTTTGCTTAGAGTGCTGGACCCAGCCATGTGTTCAGGGCTCCACACCCTCTCCTGCAGGGTTTCCTGGGGAGAGTTTGAGTCACCCACAGAACATCTGGCCTGTTTACTATTATTGTTCCTAAAACTAGTGTGAACTGTTATATAATTCTTGTTAAATGCATGCCTCCTTCCTATCTTGCTTTTGTTATTTATTTTGGTACTGAAGTTTGAACCTAGTCCCTCATGCATACTTAGGCAGGCACTCTACAGCCCCAGATTGACTTTGGGCTTTTTTTTTTTGTTGTTGTTGTTGTTGTTTTGTTTTAAGATAGGGTCTTACCCTGTAGCCCAGATTATCTGGAACTTGCTGTGCACCCCAGGCTGGCCTTGAATTGCAGCAATCCTTCTGCCTCAACTTCTTTGAGTATTAGGATAACAGATTCAATACCTCATGATAGGATCCATCTTTTTTAAACTTTTTTTTTCTCTTTCCTTTTCTTTTTTTTTTTTGAGACGGGCTCACCTCATAGTCCAGCTCATAGGCTAGCTTAGAGCCTGCGGCTCTTTGGCTTCAGCGTCCAAAGGCTGGTATTATGTGCATGTCAGCATTCCTGACTCCTGTTTGCTTTTCCTTTGTGATTCACTTCACCTGTCCTGCTGGGCTCTACGATGGCCCTGCTGGGTGTGCAGGGAGTTGCTACTCCTTAGCTGAGCTGAGGCTTCTCCTTCCTGGGCCTCAGTTTCCCCATCAGTTACATTGGGTATATGCAGTCACTAGACACTCAGAGGCTCTTGCCATGAGTTCCTTGGGGACACTGGTCTCTGGACAGTGTCCTGTGCTGAGCTCAGAATATGAGCTCTTTCTTCAGTGACCATTGCCTCTCTTACTCTGTGGCCTGGGCAGTCCTTGGGGACCCCCCTCCCCCCATTCCTGACTGACTCAGGCTTCCTTCCATCTTCAGGCAGGGTAGTAAAAGAATTTATGCATACTGGGCCTTGGGGGCCGGGGGTGGGGTGGGGTGGGGTGGAGTGGGGGGAGTCTGGTCTTCTTTCTTGGTCACTGAGGTGACTGGGCCCATAGGGTGTGGCTGGGGCTGGCCAAGGGATGCCTCTTGATCTCTCTGGTAGTGAAGACTTTATACAGTGGAAGGTCTTGGGATGGTGGTCCAGGTGGCATAGCCTGGTTTACAGGCTACCTGACAGGGACTCCCCACCCCCCCCTTTTCTCTGCAGGCGAGGCCTTCTTGGGCAGCTTTGTGTCCAGCGGGATGGGGCCCTCGGCCTCGTCTCAGGGGAGCCCGGTGTCCTTGCCCTCTGACCTCTCCTTCCGCTCCCCCACCCCCAGCAACCTGCCCATGGTGCAGCTGTGGGCTGCCCACACCCATGAAGGTAAGGAGTGGGCCAGATGGGAGGGGCTGAGGGCTGCTGGGCCTCTGTCTCCACGGTGATGGCAATTTAATGTCCCCAACACCATTCTCAACACCTTTCTCACCATGGCCTCCGGGTGTCCCCTCTAGCACTTAGCGTTTATTTTGTTACCACAGGGCCTTTGCACGAGCCATTCATGCCTCTGTCTGCAGCCTCTCACCCCAGCCCACTGGCTCCTCCTCCTCTGCTGCTCAGTCATGTTCCCATTGATCCATGGTGCAAGACGAAAGCTTTACCTGTGTGGTTGTTCCCTGATCACGTGGCGTGCGCTTTGGGGGACTGGTATATATTCAGTGGAACACCTTCCCAAACACTTACTCCCACTTTCCCACACACTTACTCCCACCTACACACACACACACACACACACACACACACACACACACACACAATTGTGGGGAGCCTCAGCCTGGGTACTCTGGGCTTGTCCCCCCTTTTACTGAACTGAGAATTGAACGAACCTAAGGACCTAAACCCCCCCCCCCCACCTCTGTCTCTGGTGGATTTGGGTTGTTGGTGTGTTGAGGTTAGGGTCCTCTTACATCTTGTGGACCTTCTGGGCTCACCTAGAACCCATTGCAGCTCTAGGAGGCCCCTGTTGCCTCCTTTGACTGTCCTGGCCATTCCCTACCTCCTGAGGTTGGAGGTGGAATGAATGCCCACCAGCACTGGTTGTGGGCTGCTGTATTTTGCCCAGCTGTAGCTAGAGGTATCACTGTCAGGCACAACAGTGGTCTTTCCTGCACAGAAAAAGTCACTAAAACCATTTTTCTTGGGCCTCTCAGGACAGGAACATGAATCCAGGGATGAGTATAAATGCCTTGCATGGAGGCTGTGTGGCCTCTGCTGGGTGTCTGCCACGGGCTGGTGTGATGGTTGCTGGTGTGGGCTGGGGTTCTGACTGAGCTCCTCCCACCGAGCTCAGCCTGGAAGAGCACAGGCTACCTCTGCTGTGTCATCGGCTCATTCCTCAGTGCTGACAGCCACAGCAAACACACACCACAGACATAACCTGGTCCTGGGGCTGTGTCCTTAGGTCTCCTCCATCCTCTGCAGCATCTGGGGCTGGGGCTGGGGTGCCCATCTTACTCACGGTGGACCTGCAGAGGACCCGCTGCCTGCAGCTGAACATTGGTTTGGTGTTTTAACTGCTGCACTGTGGACTGGGCGTCTGTTTTGTTCTGTGACTTGCAAAGTGGGCTCTTTTGTTTTGTTTTTACAAGACAGTCTTGCTAAGTAGCGCGGGCTGACCTGGAACTCACTAGGTTGACCAGAATGGCCTTGAATTGGCAGCAATCCTCCTGCCACTGCTTTTCAAGAATTAGAATTACATGTGTGAAGCCACCACTCTGGACAACCCCCAATTGATATGTTTGTTTTAAGATAAAGGGTCTTACTGTGTAGCCCAGGCTGGCCTTAAACTCTAGGGATTCACCTGCCTCTGCCTCTTGATTGCTCAGATTAAAGGCATGTACCACCTTAGTTTTTCTTTTTCTTCTTAAATAATTTTTTTAAAAGATTTATTTATTATATGTAAGTATAAGTAGCTGTCTCAAGACACTTTTTCTTCTCGCTCCGCGCCCACTAGTTTGCTGTAACTGTCAGACACCCCAGAAGAGGGCATCAGATCTCATTATGGATGGTTGTGAGCCATCATGTGGTTGCTGAGATTTGAACTCACGACCTTCGGAAGAGCTGTTGGTGCTCTTAACCGCTGAGCCATCTCACCAGTCCTTGACCTTAGTTTTTATTTTGTAGCAGGTTCTCACTGAGTTGCCCAGGCTACCCTTGAACTGCCTGCCCTCAGTCTCTCGGGCAGTCAGGATCACTAGATTGCAGCCTATGTAGTGTCTGTTTGGGGTCATGAGGACTCAAATTCAGGAGGTCGTGCATGTCAGGCAAGCATCCAGAGTGCCATCCACAGCTCTGTCTGGTGGTCTGTCTGTATCAGGTGATGGTGGTGGAGAAAAGGACATCAGTCTCAGGGCCAGGAACAAGCCTTGTATCCTTGACCCCAGACAGACCTCAGACTAGGGCCAGGTATAGTGTGTCCCTTGTTGCTGTCCAATAGGACCCCAGTCCCTGGCTCTGCCTGGCCCCTGGTGCCCTGTTTCTATTCCCTGCTTGCCCCTAGCTGTCCAGGTTCCTTTGTCACCTGTGGCCACACCCCTTTTGAAGTCACACCGCTCCATCCCTTTGGACCTCACTGTAAGAGCCATTTTAGGGAACTTAAGAGAGGTCCTCCTTGCAAGACTGGGCAGCGAGAGATGCTGATTTCAGTGTTCAGAGAAGGCAAGCAATCAGTTCTGAGGCACACAGCAGAGAGCAGGCCCATGAAAGCTGTCCCTCCAGGGTCCGCACTCTGCCGAGGTTGCGTCTAAGCTGTAGGGTCTGGTGACTTCAGTTCAAAGCCAGGTTTAGTGGCACTTTGCTCTTACAGACAGCGGTCTACTCTGACTCTGGTTTTTGTTTGTTTGTTTGTTTTGTTTTTCTTTGTTTTTAATCTGTAAAATGAGAGAGCAGTGGTCTTCTCAGGGTTGCTTTACATGAGAATAACGGCTTTTGAGTCCCCTCTTGGTTAGGTCCATTCTGATTTTGATCCCGGAGCGTGTGAACGTGTATCCAAGCGCTTGTGGGTTTCCTGGGCCTCATGGAAGGCTTGAAGTGGCAGGGGTTTCGGGGGACAATTGTTGCCATGAGAACTGGTGTTAACCAATAAGCTTCTTGTACCAGGGGACTGACAGGCCACAGTGGCTTTTTCCAAGGAGAAGCAAATGCTAGAGGGACGGACGTGCGTGGGTAAGCATTAGTAGCGTAGACCTCTCTGTCTTTTCCCCTTAGGCTTCTCCCACCTGCCCAGTGGGCTGTATCCATCCTACCTCCACCTGAACCACCTGGAGCCCCCCAGCAGTGGGAGCCCCCTCCTCAGCCAGCTGGGTCAGCCCAGCATCTTTGATACCCAGAAAGGTAAGGGGCAAGAAGGGGTGGAACTGTTACTAGGCAGGGAGGGGGTGGCAGTGATTCCCTGGGGGTTTCTCTGGGGGGGTCCTCTTTGGGGGTTCCAGGTATCTCCTATGCTGTATTTACCTCTTTATTGGAGCGTCCCCAGGATGGAACCCTGTGTAGGAAAGGGCTCTGCCACTGAGCTGCACCCTCCAGCCCCTTCACTAAGGTTTCCTTTTCAAAATCTAGACAGGGTTTCTCTTTGCAGCCTGGGCTGTCCTAGAACTCACCATGTGGATCGGGGTGGCCTTGAACTCACAGAGCTCCACCTGTCTCAGCCTTCCAAGTGTTGGGATTAAAGATGTGCACTGTCATTCCTGACCCTTCATCAATATTTTCTTTCCTCTTTTTAAAATTAATAATTGAATCATCTTCCTTCTTTCCTTCCTTCCTTCCTTCCTTCCTTCCTTCCTTCCTTCCTTCCTTCCTTCCTTCCTTCCTTCGTGTGTGTGTGTGTGTGTGTATCAGAGGACAACTTTTAGAGTTCTCTCTTTCCACCAAATAGACTGGAGATCAAATCAGGTCTTCAGGCTTGACAGCAGACATTGTTACTGAAGCATCTTATAAGGTCTGTTCTTCCTTCCTCCTCCTTCCCCTCCTGTGGTCCTTTCTCCCCACACCCTCTCTTGCCTCATGTAGTCCACAGTGGCCTAGACCTTGTTCTAAGGACAGCCTTAAACTTAACATCCACCTGCTTTTACCTCCTGAATTCTAGGCCTCAAAATGCCTTTTTGAGACCTTGTCTTAGTCAGGGTTTTACTGCTGTGAACAGACACCATGACCAAGGCAAGTCTTATAATGACAACATTTAATTGGGGCTGGCTTACAGGTTCAGAGGTTCAGTCCATCATCATCAAGGTAGGAGCAGGGCAGCATCCAGGCAGGCATGGTGCAGGCAGAGCTGAGAGTTCTACATCTTCATCCGAAGGCTGCTAGTGGAAGACTGACTTCCAGGCAGCTAGGGTGAGGGTCTTATAGCCCACACCTACAGTGACACATCTACTCCAACAGGGCCACACCTAATAGTGCCACTCCCTGGGCATAGCATATACAAACCATCACAGAGACTCAGCCCCAAAGGCCCCTCACCTGTCCCTGAGTTTACCCACAGCCTTTTAATCAGCTCTGGATAGCTCTGAAAAACGACCTTTGGTCTTTCTTCCTTTACTAGTGAGGAGACAGGCCTGGGAGGATCAGATGATTACAGCCAGGTTTCCAGCCATGCCTGGCTTCTCTCCGAAGGACCAGGCCCCTGCAGTCTCTCTGGGGTACAATGCGCCCTTGGGTGAAGGGAGGGCGTCTCGAGGTTAGCAGTGGGTAATGGTTCTGGTTCCCTATGTCCTTTTCTCCCTAGATGGCTTCTACCTGCCCGCACCGGGGACCCTGCATGCTCACACGCCCTCGTCCAGAACTCCCAGTGGTCACTCCTCAGGCGGCCCAGCCAAAGGCTCCTCCCGGGAAGGTTCGGGGAAGGATCGCTCAGGCCGTGGTGGAGACCCTCCTCCGTTGTTTGGCAAGAAAGACCCTCGGGCACGTGAGGAGGTGTCCGGGCCCCGTGGTGTGGTGGACTTGACCCAGGAGGCCCGAGCGGAGGGCCGCCAGGACCGAGGATCCTCACGCCTGGCTGAGCGCCTGTCTCCCTTTCTGGCAGAGGCCAAAGCCAAGGGCACACTACAGCCATCGGCCTTGAGCCTGTGCAATGGAGTGGTGGACGCGGGGCTGGTGGCTGAGCTGGGCCGTGGAGGTGCCAAGGAGGTAGCCAGGCAGGAGGAGAATGTTCGGCTGCTGCGGCGGGCCGAGGCCCTGCTGCCCGCTGCAAGGCCCTGTGGGTCCCCACTACCACCGCCGCCGCCGCCACTGCCCCCCAAGGGTCCCCCTGCACCCCCTTCCTCGACACCAGCTGGTGTCTACACCGTGTTCCGTGAACCAGGCCGTGAGCACCGCGTGGTGGCGCCCACCTTCGTGCCTTCTGTGGAGGCCTTTGATGAGCGTGTGGGACCCATCCAGATAGCATCCCAGGCTCGCGATGTCCGGGCCCGGGAGCGTGAACCAGGCCGTCCTGGGGTCCTGCAAGGTCCACCTGGATCTCCACGATTGGAGCGACCAGAGGTCCTGCGGGAGAAAAGCTCGGTCATCCGCTCCCTCAAGCGCCCGCCTCCATCGGATGGACCCCCAGCAGCCCGCTCCTCCCGGTCCTCCCCGGATGCCCGAGCCTACCTGCCCCCCAAAGAACTACTCAAGCCCGAGGCTGATCCGAGGCCTTGCGAGCGAGCACCCCGAGGCCTGAGCACTTCTGCTGCCCAGCAGGCTGCTAAACTCTTTGGCCTGGAACCATCCCGACCCCCTGGGCCGGAGCACAAGTGGAAACCCTTTGAACTGGGCAACTTTGCCACCACGCAGATGGCTGTCCTGGCAGCCCAGCACCACCATGCCAGCAGAGCGGAAGAGGAAGCAGCTGTTGCCACGGCATCCAAAAAGGCCTACCTGGACCCCGGGGGTGCAGTGCCCCGTGCCTCGGCCACCTGCGGCAGGCCGGGTGCTGACCTCCACTCCGCAGCCCACGGACCCGGAGAGGCCTCTGCTATGCAGAGCCTCATCAAATACAGTGGTAGCTTTGCTCGGGAGGCGGTGGCAGTACGCCCCGGTGGCTGCGGGAAGAAGAGTCCCTTTGGAGGCCTGGGCACCATGAAACCTGAACCTACACCCACGTCTGCCGGTCCCCCTAGAGCCCAGGCCCGGCTCACACACCCCGGGGTCCCTACAGCTGGAGGGGGCCGGCAGCTGAAAAGGGACCCAGAGAGACCTGAGAGTACCAAGGCCTTTGGGCGAGAGGGCTCTGGTGCCCAGGGGGAAGCCGAAGTAAGACACCCACCCGTTGGCATTGCCGTGGCTGTGGCCCGGCAGAAGGACAGTGGGAGCAGTAGCCGGCTGGGGCCAGGGCTGGTAGACCAGGAACGCTCTTTGTCACTGAACAATGTCAAAGGTAGGTGCTGGGTGCTGTTATTGTTTCGGTGGTGGTGGTTTTGAAAATATAGGATCTCATGTACAAGATAGGCATGGAGCTCTGCGGTCCCACCCCTCCTTTTATTTTGGGGGAGGGGCAGTCCTATATAAACTGTATATAGTTTACTCACTCTGTAGTCAAGAATGGTCTTGAACTTTTATTTCCATTTTCTCCATTTCCCGGGTGCTGGGTGTTGTGGTAATAGGAACACCAGTTCATGTTTCGCTGAGATGGGTCCCGGGACTTGTGTGCTGTGCAGGCATTCTAACTATTGACCCAGCCCCCATTTCCTGTTGAGTTGCTATGTAGTCTAGATGGGTTTTGAACTAGTGATCTCTCTCCTTGGGAATTAAACCAGGAATAGTTTCCACCCTTCTTAAATGTTAATATTTGGGTGTGGGTGTGGAGACAGGTGCCCTGTGGTGTGCATGTGTAGAGGTCAGAGGACAACCTTGGGTGTTTGATCTGTGTTTGAGACAGGTTCTTATTATATTTGTGTGTGTGTGTGTCTGTGTGTCTGTGTGTGCCATGTGAATGCACCACGTGAACATGGGGAAGTCAGAGGACAAGTTGTAAGAAATGACTCCTCTTCCACCACGTGGGTTTTAGGGATGGAACCCTGGTCTTCAGACTTGGCAGGAGGCGCCCTTATATACCGAGTCACTTGTCACGGAAACAGTCTCTCTTGCTGGGGCTGCCAACACCAGCTTGACTGACCCAGGAGCGTCTCCAGATTCTCTGCCTCATATCTGGCCCTCTTTGGTTTTATTTTTTTGTTTGTTTGTTTATTTGTCTTGTTTTTGGTTCTTTTGGTCTTTTGAGATAGAGTTCTTTGTGTAGCCCTGGCTGCCCTGGAACTCACTCTGTAGCCCAGGCTAGCCTCTAAGCCACAGATGTCTGCCTGCCTCTGTCTCTGCCTCCTGAGTGCTGAAATTAGCAGTGTGTGCCATACTGCCTGGCCCAGTCCTTATTCTTGCTTCTCCTTGCCTATGGCTTCCTTTTTTCTTTAACATCTCGGGAGAAACAACCCACACTGTGATGGATGTGAACCACCGTGTGGTTATTGGGAATTGAACTCAGGACCTCTGGAAGAGCAGTCGGTGCTCTTAACCGCTGAGCCATCTCTCCAGCCCTGTTTTGTTTTTATAAAGATGGGTTTTCATAGTGTGGTCCTGGCTAGCCTGGAACCTACTATGTAGACCAGGCTGGCTTTGAACTCACAGAAATCCACTCGCCTCTGCCTCTGTAGTGCTGCGATCCCTGGCTGGTTTCTTAGTCTTTTCTCCCGAGCATCCGTTCCTTCTACCCCTCCCTCCGTTCCCCCTCCCTCCCTCCCCCCTCCCAGTACTGCTCTGTTCCCCACTTGCCCATCGCGGCTGCTATTGAAACTTTGATTGCCTTTCCCATTATCCACATAGACGTGTAGAGTGCAGGAGAGGAGAACGAAGAAAAAGACCATTATGTTTCCCCAGCACCCCAAACACTTTCTTGGCTCTCCCTGAATTCATTTTCCTGTGCAATTTGTGTCTACCTGCAGAGTGGGGAGCGCAGCGCAGCCTTGGTCTTAGCCGTCGCTCCTGCATCACAGTGTGGGTCGTTTCTCCCGAGATGTCAGACTCTTTAAAAGTATCATTTTTTTTTCTTAACGGCCTTTAATATTCCGTGGAGAGCACACACCAGCAGGCGCTGTAGTTCGGTCTCCGCTCCCTGGTGGGCATTTTAAGTCTTTGCCTGCTCTCTTTTGTGTGGAGAACGCTGTGTGGAATATTTTCGCGCGTAAGCACCTCTGTGCTGTTTTGAGTTGCTTTGTTCTGTCAGAGGGATTCCTAGGAATAGACCAACCTTAAGCCTTCCATTCCGAGTCTTCCTGTGAGGTGGAGCTGGGGTGTTGACTCATTCAGTGCCTCTGGGGTCCAGTCAGTGTGGGGCCTGGAGCATAGTAGGCGCTGGGTAGCCAGGTGAATGAGTGAATGAATGAATGAATGAATTCTTGTGAACAGTAGAGGTGGCTTCCTGTCAGGCTTTAGTGAATCTTTTTTAACTGAAATCAAAACAAAACAAAACTGTACATGCGTGTGTGTCACGTGTGTGTCAGTGCCCACAGAGCTGAGAAAGGGAACTCACACCCCTTTTACCTGCTGAACTGTCGCAGCAGCACCCTGGTTGCTGCTGCTGCTGCTATTGTAAAATGATTGTTTATTATCAGTTGTGTGTGCGTGCGCACGCGCGCGCGCACACACACACACACACACACACGTATGTGCATGCGCATGAGTGTATGAACATGTGCTTGCCGTGTGCAGGTAGGGAGGTCAGAGGACAACTTCCTAAAGTTGATTCTTTTCCTTCTGCTGGGTTCAGGGCATCAAATTCAAGTTGTCAGGCTTGTGTGACAAAGCAATTTTATCCACGGGATTATCTTGCTTACTTAGCTTATGTTTTTTGTCCCTTTCATTTTCCTGTCTGTCTGCTTGTCTGTCTGCTTGTCTGTCTGTCTGTCTGTCTGTCTGTCTGCCTATCTATCTATCTATCTATCTATCTATCTATCTATCTATCTATCATCTATTTGTCTGTCTTGTAAGTGTGTGCATGTGTACATGCGTGTGTGTGTGTGTTTGTGTGTGTGTGTGTGTGTTTGAGTTCCTGTGAGTATCTGTGTGTCATGTGCCTGTTTTAAGGTCAGAGAACAATCTTGCGTGTCAGTTCTTGCCATCTACCTTGTTTAAGTCAGGGCCTCTTGTTTGTTACTGTGTACACCAGGCTGCCCGGTTTGTGGGCTTTTGGGGGACTCCCCGGTCTTTGCCTCCTATTTCATTGTAAGAGTCCAACATGGGATCCGAACTACTCCCCTTGCGCTTACGCAACGAGTACTATATCTGTTGAGCCATCTCTCCGGCCCTTTTTTTTTTTCTTTTTTTTGAGACAAGGTCTCAGAACTAGCCTCAATCCTGTGACCCTCCTGCAAAGTGCTGGCATGGCAGGTTAAGTGAGGTTGAATCTTTCCCCAGAACTTAGTAAGTTGGTCGGTGTCCTTGAGTCCTCTATGTTTTGGAGACCTATCTTCAATATGTTAATTGAGCGCTGCCTCGATGAGGGCCTTGTGGGTCCAGGCACTGAAACTGCTCGGATGTACCCTCATGACATCACGGCAGGCTAAGTGAAGGCCGGGAAAGGTCGTGTCCAGCTGGACAAGCCCAGGGTCACCTTTGAAGGAAGAATGATCCCTTACTGCAATTTCCAGACTAGACACCCATAGAAGCACCGAGGCCTTGTATACATGTATCTCCTGCCGTCTGCTGGGTCCCTCCCCTCCCCTGCCTGCCTCCTGCTGCCTTCTGGGTTCTATGGTCTTTGCAAGCAGCCCCTTCTGTGGCCTTCCTCCTGGAATCCTTGAAGTCTTATTTCCCAGACAACCTAGCGAGGCCAGGTGTTCTGTCTCACTCCAACCCATTTGTAACGTCAGAGCCAGCTTCTGGGACGCACCCTGCCCTGGGGGTGGAGTATTGTGCCTGGGTCTGTCTCCCTCACTGTTGTTATTTCTGGAGGGGGGTGGTTCATTGTGTAGCCCTGATGAAGAAGGAACTCACTACACAGAACAGGTTGGGCTTGAATTCACAGAGACCCTCCTGTCTCTGCCGAAGTTAAAGGCCTGTGCTACCACACCCCACTCATAGTGGTATCTCTCTTTACATCACCCAATGCTCCAGCTGGCCTATGCCTGTTTTCCTGGTGGAACACTCTCCATCCTTTTGTTGACTGTGTCTAGATGTCCCCAGTGACTCTAGAGCATCTGAGACTTTGGACTTTGAATCAGATGTGTTCCATGTCTGTCCTGCCTTTGAATTCTCCCAACATGGAGGCCTAAGTGACTGTTGCCTAGTGGATGTTTGCTGACTGACTAAATGATCCCCTTGCTTTGGGCAGGGATACCTGACCTCTGATCAGCTGGTCCTCTGATGATGGGGGTTTGCAGCAGCACCTGATTATTCTGGGATGGAAGGATAGGGGACAAGTCTTCTTGTCTGAATAGGGTTCTATGACATGGTCGGGTATTCCTCTTGTGTTTAGGGTGGTTCATGATTTAGTGTCTAAAATACCTGTGCCCAAAAGGGTCATAAGTGCATATGCAAAGAGAAGAGGATGTGGTTGAAGTTTGGGCTGAGGAAGTTGTTTGTCTGTTGTTATCTGATGCTTTTTTCACTGTTGGGAATAAAAACCATTGTTTCATGTATGCTACCTACTGGCTATAATTTTGCCAGTATCTAGACCCTCCCTGGGGGATTCTAGGCAGGGGCTCTACCACTGAGCCACACCCCAGCCCCTCCCTGGGGGATTCTAGGCAGGGGCTCTACCACTGAGCCACACCCCATCCCCTTCCTGGGGGATTCTAGGCAGGGGCTCTACCACTAAGCCACACCCCCAGCCCCTCCCTGGGGGATTCTAGGCAGGAGCTCTCCCAGTGAGTTCCCTTTTCTGATCCTTTCTTTCTTACCCCTTTGGCTTCTCTCTGCTCCTGTGTAGGTTCCTACCTCAGGTGTTCACAGGTGCCTTTTCTTCTGCATATCTCACTCTTCTTCCTGATGTCTGTCCTTCCTGGCATTTACTGTTTATTGATTGAGTTTCTTTCTGTCTGGTGTTGTGGAGAGAGGAGATGGCTGAGGGCTACGGGTGGCCTGCTTGGAAGCTGAGCAGTGCAATGCGTAAGCTCCAGTGCTGGTAGTTGGGTGGTGAGCAATCGTTCATGCTGTGAGGGAGGTAAATGAGGAAGGTGATGGAGGGGCGGTGGTGAGGGCGGTTCCTTCCTTCCTAGAGGAGATGATAACGGAAGCTGAAGTTGTGTTGAATGGTCCAGAGGAAGGGCATTCTGTGTGCGCATGTCCCTAGGGAAGAGACACATGTGACTTGCATGAAGAGATCGGTCAGGACATCTGGACCCCATGATGTGAGCCCAGAACAGGGGCTTGGCTCTTCACGGTGACTGTGAGCAGAACCTAGAGACCATAGGGAGCTCCTCTGAGCACGGGGTCAGGTGTCACAGTCATGCCATGTTTCCTTGCGAGCCAACCAGGTTGCAGAGTGACCTGGAGCTCTGCCTAGTGGCCTTGGGCATGAAGGCAGCTCTGAGTTGATGGTGTCTAGTGGCAGGTGACACTTGGGTCAGGAAGTAACCCAGGGCAATTTAGTCAGGGTGTACAGAGGATTTGTGGCCCCGAGCCTAGTCTATGCTCCCGTCGCCTCCCCCTTCTGGGGCCCCAGCAGCAAGTGCCTGTCCCCACAGCTGGTCTCAGACACGGAGACTGGCGGCACGTGCCCTTCCCATATGGCTGAGCCCTCGGGAGCGTGTGAGCCTGGTTGACGTGGCGTCTCCCCTGGGACAGGGAAGCATGAGCTCAGGCTCTGATTTCCAGGCACAGCTGTGGAACCCTGGGTGGCTCTCTGCCTGTTTCCTGCTTCAAGCCTGCTGTTCCCTTCGGAGCTGCAGTGTCCCCTGGCTCCTGGTACAGCCCCTTCTAGTTCTGCCATTGGTGTGTGTGCTATGGTGTGTGTGTGTGTGTGTGTGTGTGTGTGTGTGTGTGTGTGTGTGTGTGTGTCTGTCTGTCTGTCTGTCTGTCTGTCTGTCTGTCTGTGTCCAGAGGTATGTGTGTGTGTATGTGTCTATCTGTGTTCAGAGGTGTATGTGTGCGTGTGTGTGTATGTATGTGTGTGTGGGTGTTCAGAGGGGTGTGTGTGTGTCTGTGTGTGTGTGTGTCTGTGTCCAGAGGTATGTGTGTATGTGTTTGTGTCTATGTCCAGAGGCCAGAGGTGTCTTCCTCAGTTTCTTCTACCTTTTTAAGGGGTTTTGTTTTGTTTTGAGACAAGCTTTGTATCCTGAAACTTGCTCTATAGACCAGACTGGCCTCAAAATCATAGAGATCCACCTACCCCTGCCTCTCAAGGCCTAGGACTAAAGGCATGCACAACCAATGTCCAGCTTGTGTGTTTTTAAAATATGGGTTGTAGAGATTCAAACTCAGGTCTTCTCTCTCTCTCTCTCTCTCTCTCTCTCCCTCCCTCCCTCCCTCCCTTCCTTCCTTCCCTCCCTTCCTTCTTTCCTTTTAAGATTTATTGTACGTATATGAGCACATTGTAGTTGTCTTCAGACACATCAGAAGAGGGCATTAGATCCCATTACAGATGGTTGTGAGCCACCATGTGGTTACTGGGATTTGAACTCAGGACCTCTCGAAGAGCAGTCAGTGCTCTTAACCATTGAACTATCTCTCCAGCCCTATTTTCACAGTAACCACTTTACCAATCCAGCTATCATCCGACTTCTGGTTAGAACCTGCTACTCTAGCTGTTACTATGCTCAAGATTAAGGGTGTGTGTGTGTGTTTGTGTGTGTGTGTGTGTGTGTGTGTGTGTGTGAGTTCTTTGGTTGCTCTGATGGAATATCCAACAAAAACATTTATTAAAGGAAGGAAGGAAGGAGGAGTTTATTTTGGCTCATGATTTGAGTGTGCAGGCTATCACGGTGGGGAGGTCGGCTCAGTCACGGTGCATCTGTGGTCAGGAAGCAGAGAGTGGTGGATGCTGGGGCTCAGCGCGCTTTCTCCTTTAAAAAATGTATTTACTGATTTATGCACATGTATCTGTGTGCATATGTGTGTGTGTGTGTGTGCGTGTGTGCGTGTGCGCGTGTGCGCGTGTGTGCGTGCGTGCGTGCGTGTGTGTGTGTGTGTGTGTGTGTGTGTGTGTGTGTGTAGACTGGAAGAGGGTGTTGGATGTCACCTTCTAGTCCTCCCCTCTATGTCTTTGAAGCAGGGTCTCTCTCTCTCTCTCTCTCTCTCTCTCTCTCTCTCTCTCTCTCTCTCTCCCCCACACACACACCCAAGAGCTGGGGCTCAAGTCCTCTTGGCTCGGCAGGCAGGCAGCCCCAGCTGCCTTCTTGTCTCCTGTCCCTTGGAGCTGTAGTTACAGGTGTGTGCCAGACGCCTGGCTGGTTATGTGGGTGTTTTAGTTCTTACAATGACGAAACAGGCTCTTAACTGCTGAGATGCCTGGGCAGCCACTTTCTTCTCTTTAAAAAAAAGTATTTTTGCGTCTGTCTGTCTGTCTGTCTGGTGTGTAGGCTGCACATGTCCAAGTCAGAGGACAGCTTGCAGGGATCTCTTCTCTCCGTCCACCACCTAGGTCCCAGGGGTCGAACTTGGGCTGCCGGGTTTGCTTACAAGAGCCTCTACTCACTGAGCCTTCCCTGCCCATACCACTTCTTACTCGGGCTGAGTCAGCGAGTGACCTAGGGAGTAGCTTTGCCCACCTTCAGGAGTGGGTCTTTCTACCTCTCGTGAAAGCTCTGTGGAGACCCCTCATAGACATGCCCAGAGCTTCACCTGCTAGGTAATTATAGACCCTGCTAGGCTGACAGTATTAACCATCACAGGATGGACCAGTCAAGAGTGAGAACTTCAGAGCCCCAGAGGCAAGGGGTGTCCTGGCTGGGCCTCCTCTCCTCTGCCCCCGTCTGTAAGTGGTGTTGCTCTCTGCTTCCTGTTTTCCCTTCCTCCCCCTTTCTTTCCTCATCCATCCAGTCACTGTAACCGTGTAAGTTAAGAGCTTGATGACTGTGGCTCTGGGGAAAAGGACCCTTCGGGACCAGGGCCACCTCCCTCCCTCCCTGACCCCCCTTCTGTCCACTCTCACCACTTAAAATTGGTCAGGGTTTTTCTGTGTTGGGCCTGTTTTTTAGATGTTCTAGGCAACCCTGAGCGTTACTTCAGGAAGATTTCCTGGGGCTACTCTCTCTGCCCCCTAGGGACTGGCCCTGTCCCATAGGAGACTGCCTGGCTGTCTCTCTGTTCTGGGCTGTCTGTGCTCCCGTGGCTGTGCTCTCTCTGAGCTGCCGTCCTGTGCTCCCGTGGCCGCATCTCCATCTTCCTGGGAGACCAGAAGGTTCTGCCGACTCTGAGTTTGTCCTGGGCGGAGACAGTGCTCTTCAGGACTCTGAAGTTTTTGGGGTGCAGGGAGATAGATGGGGTGCAGGAGCTCAGTTGCTGCATCTCAAGTGAGACCTTGACCTGTGAGGGTTCTGAACATGACCTACTGTAGACCCTGTTGAGGGTATCCAGACAGGGTCCTCAGTGGCACTCCCGAGCCATCTGTGTTGGCGGTCTCTGTCACCTGAGATATTGCTGGGCCAGGCTAAGGCTGACTACTTTGATCAGTTTATTTATTTACTGAGACAGAGGCTTACATAGCCCAAATTGACTTTAATTTGCCATGTAGTCAAGGATAACCTTGAATTTAAAATCCTCTTCTGTGTGTATGTATACCTGTCATCTTCCTACAGGGGGGATGCGACCTTGGGCTGCTAGGCAAGTGGTTTGCCATTCCGTCTTTTCTCCTCTATACCATTTGTTTGTTGATTGTGTGCGTGCGTGCATGCGTGCGTGCGTGCGTGCGTGTGTGTGTGTGTGTGTGTGTGTGTGTGTGTGTGTACAAATGCGGACATGTTACTACTATGTTACCCTATATGTGTCAAGGTCAGAAGACAACCTGTAGGAGGTGGTTCCCTTCTTTCTACTATGTGAGTTTTTGGACTTGAACTCAGGTCATCAGGCTTTACTTGCTGAGTCTCCCTGTCATTTTTAATTTTTAAGTACATTTCTTTGGACTGTAGAGATGGTTCAGTGGTCTGTAGGGCTTATTGTAGAGGGAGGACCCAACATCCTTCTCTGGACTCCTCTAGCACATCATGCAGGCATGAGTATAGCATGTATATGTATACACACACAGGTATACCACTTATAAGCATAAAATAAAAATGAAAGAAAATGGTATAGGCATGGTACTGTGCACATGTGGAGGTCAGAGGACATTTTGTAGGAGTCCAGGTCTCTCTGTGTGTTTAGAGGATTAAACTTGAACTCTGGTCTTCAGGTTTGGTAGAAAGTACCTTGATCCACCAAGCCTCCTCTCTTCCCCATACCCCCCTTTTTTGCTGGGGTTAAAGGCTTGTACCACTGTGCTTGTTTGATAGATTTTTATTGTGTTTAAACTTGTGTCTGCTAGTGTGATTTTCACCACAGGTGAGTGGCAGGCAGGCTCCTGGGGTGGGAGGGATGGATGCGAAGTTGTTGGGTCAAAGGCCCCTCAGTGGGGTTCAGGGGTCCTAAGGGACTGTGCTGCTGGGGTTGCTGGAGGCTTCCATAGGGTACAAGAGAGGAGGTTGTGAGGGGTGTAGTGGGAGTCTGGACTACTGCTGCTGGGGATTCACTGCCACCTTTGGCCCCCAGGGCATGGCCGGGCCGATGATGACTGTGATCGAGTCAGGCACCGTGAGGATCGGCTGCTAGGGGCACGGCTGGACCGGGACCAGGAGAAGTTGCTCCGGTAAGGACTTGGGGGGCCTGAGAGTGCGGGCTGGGGACTCCTGGAGTAGGGATGTTGAGGTGACCTCTGCGTTCTACCATGGTCCTTGAGAGCCAGTCACCTTAGGCTTGTTTGTCCATGTGACTCAAGGCCTCTCCAGCCACCTGTGAAGAGCCTTTAGCTGTCTCCAGGCTCCGTCTAAGTGCCTGTCAGCTTCCTAGGCTGTGGTCCTCTCTCACCCCATCCCCATTCCAAGGCTACCAGCTGTTCCCATACCTCTGTTTCCCTTTGCAGAGAAAGTAAGGAGCTGGCTGACTTGGCCCGTCTACACCCCACCAGCTGTGCTCCCAATGGTCTGAACCCTAACCTCATGGTGACTGGTGGCCCAACGCTGGCAGGCTCAGGACGCTGGTCTGCTGATCCCGCGGCTCACTTGGCCACAAACCCCTGGCTGCCTCGGTCAGGTAGCACATCCATGTGGTTTGCTGGACACCCTTATGGTGAGTGGAGCTTTGTGGGGTTTCTTTTCTTGAGGGAAGGCTGGGACCAAGTTATTCTTTCTCTGACTCTCAGTAAGGTGGGAGTGACATACCTGTCCCCAGTCTGTCTGAACCCTTAAGGCTCCTTTGGGTATTCTCAGTGGACATCAGGGGCTACGGTACTGTCAGTGAGCCGGAAACCTCTTGACATTTGTGTAAACTTGGCTTTTTCCCCCTAGGCCTGGGACCCCCCTCTTTGCACCAGGGCATGGCCCCTGCATTTCCACCTGGCTTAGGGGGCTCCTTGCCGTCAGCTTACCAGTTCGTCAGGGACCCCCAGTCTGGCCAGCTGGTGGTTATCCCCAGTGATCACCTGCCTCACTTTGGTAAGTGGCCCCTGAGTCACAGCCAGGGACTTTCCTGGCCACCCATGGGGATGGAACAGCTCTGTACATGGGGTGGGGACAAGGGCGTCCAGGGAAGCCTGGACCTCAGTTGTGTCCAGAGAGCAGATCTTGGGAATTCCGAGAGAATTCATTTAGGGTCACCTATGGAGACGGGGTGTCCTTGTCCCTTCTGGGGGGCATTCTGTAGACCACAGAGTGTAGTTCCCATGGTGGCTTTGGTACCATCCTGCAGGCTAGCGAGCTCCATCCTACATGGGGGTTCGGGCAGATTTGTGGTGCACATAAATGTAGGGTGAGGGATGGTATTCCAGACTGGGGAAGCCAGCTGGGGGTGGGTGGGCGGAGCTGTTGTGTCCACATTGGACCTCAGTGTCTCCCTCTGGAAATGGGGTGGGAGCCCGCGCCAGAGCTGGAGCTATGGGTGTAGTCCCTGTTGTTTGTCTTCACAGCCGAGCTGGTGGAACGCGCGTCAGTGCCTCCCCTCTGGCCGGCCCTGTACCCGCCAGGCCGCAGCCCCCTGCACCACGCCCAGCAGCTGCAGCTCTTCTCTCAGCAGCACTTTCTGCGGCAGCAAGAGCTGCTCTACCTGCAGCAGCAGGCGGCCCAGGCCCTGGAGCTGCAGCGGAGCGCGCAGCTGGTGGTGAGTCCTGGCCCTGTGGTGGGAGGCAGATGCCCTAAGCCGCACAACCTGAAGATAGGGGCAGTCAGGAGGGCCCTGTGTGAAGAAGCACCTGAAGAGAGACCTTGGGTGTCATGGATGGCACCCAGAACATGCAGGACCCCAGTGAGCAGTGGAAAAAAACAAGAGTTGACCTGTGGATTGGAGGTGCTTGTTCTTGGAATACCCAAAGGGTCTCAGAGGATCTGCTCTGTGGTCTAGAAGTCTCTGCTTCCAGGAAGTAGGGGTACTAGGAGTAGTTAGTTACTCAGTTCTTAGGTCGAGGGGGCCACGGGAGCAGCAAGTGTGCGGAGTTGTCCTGTGTTTTGGGTACTAGCTGCTGGGGGGCCCTGTAAGTACTGGCTGTTGTAAAGCTAGGTTTCTCATTTTGCTGTCAAATAAATGCCTCAGTGAGTTCCTGTTCCCTACTGAGGTGCTTAGATAATGCAACTTAGTACTGAGTAGGTACTAAGTACTCCGTCGTGAGCACAGTGCATGGTGCCAGGGTGTGGGCTCTCCCATTATTGTCAATGGCTCCTTGCTTTAACTGTGAGGATCCCAGCTGGGCCAGCATCCTGATGGAAATCTCTGCCTGCCTGGTGCCAAGGAGTTTTAGGCCATGGTCCCTCCTCGTAACACCCGGGGCTCAGTGCCCTGCCCCCAGCCCGCTCTCTGGGTTCTGTAGAATGCCACGTTTATTACATGTGCACCATGGTAGAATGTCTGTGATAGATTGATTACCTTGGGGCGGGGAGGGCTGGGTGGCCTGGGCCTTGGATCTTGCCTGATATCTTCTGGAGTGAAAAGCTCCAGGGCCTGGGCAGGCGATGGTTCCTGCCATGCCGATCCCACTTCTTCTCCCTTTCCTCAGCAGGAGCGGCTGAAAGCCCAGGAGCATCGCACGGAGATGGAGGAGAAGATTAGTAAGAGGGGCCTGGAGAGCACAGGCAAGGCCGGCCTGAGTGCTACAGGCTCTGGGCTACTGCCTCGCAAGTCTGCCAGCCTGGTTCCCGGCCCGGCAGGCAGCCACAGCAAGGCCATGAGCCCACCCCCGTCTCCCCGAGCCTCCCCCGTGACCTCTCTGAAGGCCAAGGTCATCCAGAAGGTAGAGGATGTGTCCAAGCCTCCAGCCTATACCTACCCCGCCACACCTAGCTCGCACCCTAGCAGCCCACCGCCTGCCTCCCCACCCCCCACCCCTGGGCTCACCCGCAAGGAAGAGGCGCCCGAGAATGTGGTGGAGAAGAAAGACCTGGAGTTGGAGAAGGAGGCGCCCAGCCCGTTCCAGGCCCTGTTCACAGGTGGGACACCGAGCGTTCATTGGTGGCCTGGTTTCCTCTCTCAGCTTGTCTGTTCATATGCTCATTCATTCATTCATTCATTCATTCACTCACTCACTCACTCTTGCTGAGTACTCTGTAGAGCCCACTGCCCAACTCTGAAATGAATGCACCTGAGATTTCTTCCCGGTCCCTTGGAAGTGGAGTGCAGGGGACATAGGCCTGATAGTGTCCCTGCAGGGGGATGGATTCTCAAAGCATAGCAAAAAGCCAGACCTGTAAACGCTGCATGAACCCATTCGGGCAGCTTCCTTGACCCCCACACATGCTGCCCCAGTGCCTGGTAGTCATCAGGACGAGCCGCAGGTGGCTTTCGGGGCTGGGGTATGAGGTTGTATTTGGGTGCTAATTCAGAATGGCGTATTAGTGCTGTGTTAGTTTGCACAGGGATTGCCCCCCTCTGGAGCCCTTTGGTGTAATGCTGTGCTGAGGTTAAGCCATGCTTGGCCTGGAGCTTATGCCCACACACTGCTGTTAGGTTCCTGCTGGGCAGTGCCCAGGTGTGTGTCAGGCCTGACGCTGTAGTGGTCATTCCAGTCAGCCCTGCCTCTTAAGGTAAAACTGTGTTACTATGAAGGATTTTGCTCTGTTGTGTCTTGAGACAGTGTCTCCCTATGTAGCCTGGGCTGGCCTTGAACTCATAGCCTCTAGCGTGCTGGGATTAAAGGCATGTGCTACCATGACCAGCTGCTATTAGAGTTTTGAACACATGCCATATTGGCGTGAGACACAGCCTCGGCTGACTGACAGATCTTCTTAGAGCTTCAGAGAGTCCAGTCTTGATTCATCTTCATGAGGATAAGATGGTGGCCGCTGACTTTGCTCTCCAACGCTCAGCCATGTAGAAGGGTCCTGGGTTATTTCAGAGGTGGGGCAGGGGGCCAGTGCTACCCACCCTGCAGCTGGTCAAGCCAGAGACAGTTGGTTATATGATGTCTTTTCTGTCTCAGGTTATGGGGATAGGTCAGAGCCTTGGGGAACCCCCTTCACTGACATCTTCTGTCCTTGACAGATATCCCTCCCAGGTATCCATTCCAAGCCCTGCCTCCACACTACGGGCGACCCTACCCCTTCCTGCTGCAACCCACAGCGGCCGCTGATGCTGATGGCCTCGCCCCAGATGTGCCACTCCCCGCTGATGGGCCCGAGCGCCTGGCGCTGTCTCCTGAAGACAAGCCCATCTGCCTGTCACCCTCTAAGATCCCAGAACCACCTCGGGACAGCCCAGAGGAGGAGCCGCTGGCGGACCGGGAGGTGAAGGCTGAAGTTGAGGATATCGAAGAGGGCCCCACAGAGCTGCCTCCCCTCGAGTCACCATTGGCCCTGCCTGTCCCAGAGACCATGGTGGCTGTGAGCCCTGCAGGTGGCTGCAGAGGTAGTCCTCTAGAGGTCCAGGCGTTGAGCACAGCAGGTGCGGGCTGCCGAGAGCCCTCTGAAGTGTCAGACTTTGCACAGGTTGCTGAGCCGCAGATGGAACTAGCAAGTGGGACAGAGCCCCGCATGGCTGCCCTGGAGCTGGGGACACAGCTAACACCTGAGCCGCTGGTGGAGACTAAGGAAGAGCCGGTGGAGGTGCCCCTGGATGTGCCGATGGAGGAGCCCGTGGCAGAGGCAGGGCCTGAGGACAGTCTGCCCCAGCCATCCTTGACTGAGCCTCTGCCCAGCCTTGAGCTCTCGGACTGTGATTTGCCTGTCCCAGAGGGCCAGTGTCTCACCCTGGAGGCCCAGGAGGCTGCACCTGCTCCTGCCAGTACCTGCTATCTGGAAGAGACCCACTCTGAATCGCTCCTGCCTGGCCCGGATGACCCACTGGCTGGCATGAATGCTCTGGCAGCTGCGGCCGAGCTGCCCCAGGCCAGGCCTCTGCCCTCCCTGGGTACTGGAGTCCCAGCCGGGGAGAAGCTGGACACAGCCCCCAGCCTAGTCCTGGAACACAGCTTCCTACAGGGCATCACCCTCCTGAGTGAGATAGCTGAGCTGGAGCTGGACCGGAGGGGCCAGGAGGTTACAGGTAAGCATTGGGTTAAGGCTTCCAAGATTCTTATTCAGTGCTGGGGGAGCATGTCTTCAATCGCAGCATTCCTGAGCTATGATTTGCCTGTTCCAGAGCCCAGTGTCTGAACCTGCAGGCCCAGGTCTATCTCTGTGGGTTTAGGCCAGCCTGGTCTGGGCTATCCAGAGCTTCAGAGCAGATTTACAGATTTAGATTTTTTTTTTCTTAAAAACTTCCAAGATCACCAGAATATGTCTTATTCACATTTTTTTGGTTTGGTTCTGTTTTTGCTTTTAATTATAAAACCAGACTTGGTGGCATAGGCCTACCATCCCAGCTACATAGGAGGCTGAGGCATGAGGATTGTGAGTTTAAGGCCAGTTGAACTGGAGAATGTAAGGTCAGCCTAGGCAACTAGTTGAGACCCTGTTCTCACCATAAAAAGTAAAAAGAGGTCTGGGGTGTGGCTCACTGCCTAGAATCCCCCAGTGAGGGGCTGGGGGTGTGGCCTAGTGGTAGAGTACTTGCTTTAGCCACTGACCATGGGTTCCATGTCCAATATTAAATGGCGATGGAAGGAGTAAGAAATGTACACACCAGAAGTGCCATTTTGATGGATTTAAGTTCCACTTCCTTCCTCTGGTATGATGTGTCTTATGAAGGCAGGAGTTTTGAGAGGGTGGGTGGAATGGGGTAGCGAGAGGGGTGACTCTGTGGGGAAAGGCACCTACCACCAAGCCTTGATGATCTTGAGCCCTGGGACCTATATAGTAGCAGAGGAAAACTGATTCCCAAAAGTAGTCCTCTGAGTTCCACACGTGTGCTGCTGACACGTGTGTTAGATCCTGTCTCACCCTCACCCTAAAAAAAGGCAGAGAGAATTTATCTGCTCGTGGGACCAGAGTTGAGCAATCATGACCTAGCATTAGGTACAGTCTGCGTGCTCTAAGTCATCTTGAGTTTTTTTCTCCTGTGCATATCCAGTTGGTTCTTCCTTTTTCTGCCTCTGTCTCCTGTTCTACTTTTCTCTGTTGACCTCATTTTTGCCAGGCTAGTTCTCCTCACTGGGGCTTCCAGTAATTCCTCTCGTGCCTGCTAAGCTGGGCTGAATCTGTATCTTTCCCAGAAGTCCTAGTAAGAACTCCAAGGCGCCTTGTTCTGGGCCCAGTAGGGTTCATGTTTTTTTGTAGTACAGAAAGCCTGGGGAGTTGGCACCAAGGGTAACTTGTGAGGACCTTAGTTCAAATCCCTAGAACACGAATGAAGCTGGCTATATGTGCATGCCTCTAAAAATTCCTTTGTTGCTACAACAGAATTGGAGGTGGAAAGAGGAGAATTCCGGGAGTTCAGTGGCCTTTGAGCCTGGAGTATACACGAGAACAAGAAATCCTTTCTCAAATAAGGAGGGAGACTGACACCTGACTTGGTGTCTGTCTGAACCTCCCGATGTGTTCTGTGGGAGTGGGGCCTCGCACATTTGAATGCATACATGCACACACACATATACACATGCACTCACATGCATGCACATGTGCACATGCACAGGCATGCAAGCACACACACGGGCACACACGGGCAGTCCTTTTGTTGGGGAGCAGGGGTTGCTTTCATGCACCTCTACACTGAACCTCTGTTGCTCCCGATTCTGCTAGAGATAAACCCCCAAATCAAAGGCCAGCTGTGAGCAACAGCTGGGCCCATCTCAGTCACCCCTAGTAGTGACAGCCACAAGCTGATTTACGTGTTCGCTGGGATTTGCTTGACACTTTGCCAGTGACTGGGCCTCTTTGGCTAGAGATTTTCTTTCTTTCATTCTTTTGTGTATGTGTAAGACATACGAAGCCCAGGCTGGCCTAGGAGTTGGAGCAATTCCCCTGCCTCATCCTCCTGAGTGCTAGGATTGTAAACATGGTGTAGACCTATCTAGTCATTTTTCTTCTGTCTGTAGATGCCTGACCTTTGCCTGTCTTTGTTTTTAGACTTTGACTCCCTCTGGAAGGTACCATATATATATTAAGTTAGGGCCTACCCTAATAATCTCTAACACAGCCACCTCTGTAGAAACCCTGTACATAGGCTGCACCCCGATGCACCTGGTTGGTTGGGATGTCGCACACCTGCCGTGCTGGTGTTTAGTAGGCTGAGGCAGGAGGCTCTCTTGTACCAAGATGACTGGGATTAGAATCCAATTTGCTAAGTTTGGAGTCACAAACCGGAAAGCCTGGCTTGGAATGTGTTTTCTGGTGAGCTTTGGATCAACCAGGCTGGTTGTTTGAAGGGAGAAGGAGCTGGTAAACCTCAGTCCCCTTCTGTAATTTGGATCCGCCATTCTCTGCCTCACTGAGGATGTTGAAGTGATAGGGGTGGGGCAGAACAGGCTAGCCCGCTTCAGTCTGACGTGCTAGGAACCTGGTGGATTCACTGCTGCATGGAGTTCATTTATTTTACAAATAAAACCTGGGCTGGAGAGATGGCTTAGTTCACAACCCAGCGTATAAGAGTAAAGCCCTCCAGCTGGGTGGCCCGGGGCTGTAATCCCAGCTGTGAGAGCCAGCGGTGCACCTGCTGTAAATCAAAGGCTCTGAAGCTGTAGAGCTGGCCTCTGCCTAGCCCAGAGGCCTGCTTCTAGCTCTCGTTCTGGGTAAGGCAGGTGCAGTGCGATGGCCTTTCACCCAGCAGAACCAAGGGTGTCTGGGGTTCAAAGTCAGACTCTTTTTGCCCAGGCTAGCCTTGACTACATGAGGTGCTGTCTCAAAAATGAAAAAGAAATGGAGCTGGGAAGAGATATTCTTTAGGAGTCCAAGGCCAGCCTGGTCTACATAGTGAGACCCAGGTCAGCCAGAGCTACATATCTCAAAACAAAACAAAACAAAATGTCAATAATTAAATAAATAAAAATTGAAATAAAACCCCAGGCCACTGATTTTTCAATGAGCAAGGAGGTATTATTGTCACCTCTGTTGGCTGCAGTAATTCTGGTTGTAACCGGTTTAGGAAGACACTCTTGCCATCTAGTGGGGAAAGTCAGGGGGACTTCATGACTGCCGGAGCAGTCGTGCAGCATTAAGAACAGGGCTGCGAGCGAACCTGATCATTGTTTAAGCGCTGAGATCATTCATACATGGAGGTTTGCATTTTTTTCTCAAGCATGCTTGGAAGGTACCCCAAAACTGGTTAACTTTTAGGTTGAAAAGAAAATGTCAATTTTAAAATGCAAAAAGGACCTTCGGGATGGCTCAGCGAGTAAGGTGCTTGTTGCTAATCTGAGTTCGATTCTCTATAACACAGGATGGAAGTAGAGAACTAATTCCTGAAAGTTGTTCTTTGACCTCCGCATACACACTGTTTTATATATAGCATGTTTTCTTTCTCTCTGTGTCTCTTTGATACACATACATGGGCACATGCACACGCATGCACACACATGTGCACAGACACGCTTACATGCATGCACACATACAAGCAATAAAGTAAAAATAAAATTAAAATAGTCAGGCATAGTGTGCAAGTCTCTAATTCTAGCACTTAGGAGGCTGAAGCAAGAGGCTTGTGAGTTTGAGGCAGCCCTAGCTGATGCCAGACATGGTCTCACAGATCTTGGGCAGCCCCAGACTCCTTATGTAACAAAGGATGACCTTGAACTCCTGACCCCCCCCCCCCTTCACTTCCTAGGTACTGGGATTACTGTTGTGAACCAATATGCCTTTTTATATGGTGCCAGGGATTGAACCTCAGGCTTGGAGTTTGCTAGGCAAGCAGATTATTGACCGAACCAACATCCCTAGCCTACACTGTATTTTAATATTTATATGGGAGACTGGGTGTGTTAGGAATGTTGGAACATAAGAGTACATTCCTAAACTCTAGCACACACTACGTCACATCCTCCCCCAGAGGAGACCGCGTGTTGGGACATTACACCTTTCTCCTTGCTTTCTGCTTTTTAAGATACATGTTTTTGTATGTATGTGTGTGCATGCACATGTGTGTTAGTGTTATGTGCACATGCCATGGCATGTGTTTGGAGGTCTGTAAACAACCTCTGGGGTCTATTTTCCCATTATACCCTGTTTGCCACAGGTCGTGCCAGGTAGCTGGTTCTCGGGGCTTCTGGGAAATTTCCTCTGCCTGACTCCTGACTCACCTTAGGAACACTGCAACTGTAAACATGTTACCGTGCTGGGCTTTACCCAGCTAGTTCTGGGTATTTGAGCACAGTAAGCCTTTCCCTCACCCAGCTACATCTCTAGTCAAGTTTGTGCTTTTTATTTCTCTGTCTTTTCTTCTTCTTCCTCCCCCTCCTCCTCAAAGGATTTCTCTGTGAAGCCCTGGCTGTGCTGGAACTCACTTTATAGATCAGGATGGTCTTGAACCCCTAGAGATCCTCCTGCTTCTGCCTCTCAGTACACATGCATACACACACACAATTTTTAAGTATGCGCGTGCGTGCGTGCGTGTGTGTGTGTGTGTGTGTGTGTGCGTGTGCGTGTGTGTGTGTGTGTATGTGTGTGTACACATGTGAGCGCTGGTGCAGAGGGGTTGGGTCTCTCAGGAGCTGGCGTTACAGGTGGCTGTGAGATGCCTGGCTGAATAATGGGAATTAAACCCAGGTCCTCTGCAGGGGCAGAACTCCATTACCTGCTGAGCTGACTCCAGCCATTTGTGCCCCCCCCACCCCAATTTATTTGTTTATTTGGAAAGAGGGTTTCTGAATAGCCTAAGCCCAGTCCTCCCGCTGGGGTGATGGGTGTGAACCACACCTGGTTCCCTGGACCTGTTTTCTGATGTGGGACACAACATATTTACTAAGGACAAACCAAGTAGAGTCCCATGGGGACTTCCACTGTCCTGAGAAGGAACCTTTGCCAGTGTTTGGTTACTCTAAGGTATTCCTGGCCTTTCACACACAGTGCAGTGGATCACAGTGCTGTGTGGCTGTGTGGCCCAGAGCCAGGGCGAAACTGTCATATCTGGGAGTTTGGTCTGGCCTCTTTGATGGATGGCTGTGTGGGTGCAGCCATCTTGCCTGTGGTCCAGGTACCAGCACTGACTCACTGGTCTCTCTCCCTTCCCCAGATCCAGAGCCAAACCTAGTTGTGAGACCCTCCCTGGAAAGCCTGCTGGCAGCCAGCAGCCACATGCTGAAGGAGGTGCTGGAGAGCCCTTTCTCAGACCCACTCAAGAACTTGCGGCTTCCACGTGAACTGAACTCCAACAAGAAGTATAGCTGGATGCAGAAGAAAGAGGAGCGGGTGAGCTCTCTTGTCCTCCCTTGCTCCTGGAGGCAGAGTGGGGCGGGCGGGCAGGATCCAACCACCCAGCCGCCTTCACCTTTCTGCTATGTGGCCCACAGAGGGTCATCTCCTCTCTCTTGGCTTTCATATCCTTCTCATGCCCCTTGGGTACAGCGTGATGGATTGGCATGAAAGCACCCTGAAATGAGGCCTGGGGCTACCCTTTGCTGCCTGTGTGGTCTCGGGGAGCTCGCAGTACAGACTGCAAGCTCGCGTGTGTAAATAACACACTTGTTGCTCACCTCACTAAACCATTTCTACTGGGTAGTGTTTACTCATGACGTCTTAAGTGTTGATACCATGTGGCACGGTTGGCATTAGGCAACAGCAGTTGCAAGACAGGAGGATTCAAGAGTTCCAGGCCAGGCCCGGTGGCTTAGTGAGGTCCCCACCAACCTGAAGTACAAGCGAAATGGAAACTCTAGGTTGAGCCCAGCATTGGAGAAACCGCACATGGTGGTGTTTACCTGTGATCTCAGTACTCAGGAAGAAGAGACAGGAATATTAGAAGTTGAAGGTCAACCTTGGCTACATACTGAGTTTGAGGCCAGCCTGGGCTACATGAGACATTGTCTTTAAAACAAACCAACCGAAAAAAGGGGACAGCAATGGGATGCAAGCAAGTAATGAGACCTCAGAAGAAAGACAACAGCATCCTTAGTTGTCTCTCCTCCTGGTATCCCTTGCAGATGTTTGCTATGAAGTCTTCCTTGGAGGACATGGATGCACTGGAACTGGACTTCCGGATGCGACTGGCAGAGGTCCAGCGACGGTACAAAGAGAAACAGCGGGAGCTGGTCAAGCTCCAGCGACGCCGGGACTCGGGGTGAGTGTCTCCCCAGTTTGTGCCCCATCCTGGATAGCTGGTCGGCAGGTCGGTAGGTCGGTAGTGGTCAGGTGTGTGCGTGGACCCAAGTGCCCCACTCCGCTTCCCGCCCACCCCAGGTTCCTAGCCGAGCCTGTGAATTCTTTTTAAGGGACAGGCACGAGGATGCCCATAGAAGCCTGGCACGCAGAGGCCCTGGCAGGCCGAGGAAACGGACCCACACCCCGAGCGCCCTGTCGCCCCCCTGCAAGAGAGGGAAGAGCTACAGCGGTAGCGGAAAGTAAGGCTGGCCCCTCGGTGGGTTGGGGACTGACTGGTACCCAGCTCGGAGGGGAGGAGCAGGGCCCCCCTTGACGGCGCCCACCGCTGGGCGCCAGGGGACCTGGTAGTGCCTGGCGTTCTGATCCCTGAACGGCAGCTCCCAGGGAGCCCGGAGTGCTGCCCAGTCCAGGAGGGCGAGCGAAGACGAGAATGGAAAGACCCTCAGTGGCTTAACTCTAACCTGAACACTTGGCCCCGCCTTCTGCCCCACCCACTTCCTCACCATTGGAGACAAACTTCTGCTTCTTTCCATGGCTCCTCCCTACCGGAAGTATCCATTCAACTCCCGCCTTCTAGGGCAGGCAGGCTACATTGCTGTCCTACTGGGATCCCACAGGAGACCAGGGCTGCTCTCTGGGGACAAGATCCTCTTGAGTGGCACCGCAGCCATTTCAGAGGGGTCCTCCTGAGGTTGTCTTGATTGCTGGCCGGGATGAGGGCTCTTTCTCCCCAAGGCCAGGCATCTATCCAGATGGGCTGAGTCTCCCTGAAAACCTGCAAGCAGGCCACGTGATGAAGGGCTTAAGGAAAGGGTTGGTACACAGGGGTGGGTGGATAGTAGGTGCTTGTTTCCAGTACTTGGAAGCAAAAAGTTTTTGTTTTTTTATAAAAGTATGGAGTGGCCATAGGCAAGGCAAGTAGAATGGTTATGGTCTTGTCATGAGAAAATGGCCCCCATCTTGCCGCATCTTATAGTTAACCTTGGATGTACCCGACTAGAAGAAGAACAGGAGGTGAACATATGTCTGTCACCAGCAGCAGGAGATGGTGAACGAGAGATGATGAGAAATAGATAAGGCAGCCAGGGCCACCGGCAGTGCAGTCCCCATAAACCTGAAATGTGTTACCAATATATTAAACTTACTGCTGGAGTCCCAGCCCCAACCCTCCTGTGACCTTGGGCAAGCGTTAGCTTTTCTGAGCCTCCAGTCTCAGCTTCCTCATGTATTAAAAAAAGACAAACAAACCCAAAACCAAAACCAAACCAGAAAAAAAAGCTCCCTAAACCCCCTGAAACAGTCAGTCATGAGTACTCTAGGCATAGAGCATGCAGGGTACAGTAATTGCCTAGCATGCACAAAGCCACGGGTTCTCTCCCCATGCACAAGGTGTGGTGGCCCAGACCTGTCACCCCAGCATTTGGGAATCGAAACAGATTCACAAATTGAGATACACTTGTATCTGTGTCCCTGCTCTCCAGAAAAGGGGGCCCAGTGCAGGGCTCCCCCTTCCTCTTGGCTCTCTGATTGCCTTAAGATTTTCTGACCTTAGCTCTTGGTGCAATTTTGGTAAAGATATGTCTTACTCCGTGTGTGTGTGTGTGCGTGTGTGTGTGTGTGGCTGGCTGGCTGGCTGGTTGTCTGTCTGGCTGTCACCACATCAGAGAGAGGCTGATGGAGGATGCTGATTTGAAGGTTTTTTTCTTCCTCCCTTCTCTCCGTATACACCATTCACTAGCATTCACCTGTCTCCCCACACTGATTCTTCCGGTGTCCACCACTGTTTCTTCTTTCCACATGGAGAGCCCAACCCTTCAGGGCCACACAGGTGCACTGCCCCTCCTCTTTGCCTTTGGCCTGGCTGAGGTGCTGACCTGAATGGTGTGCTTGGCTTTCAGGCTGAGCAGCAAGTCCTTGCTGACATCAGACGACTATGATCTGGGAGCGGGAATAAGGAAGAGACACAAGGGGCCTGAGGAGGAGCAAGAGGCCCTCATTGGCATAGGGAAAGCCCGCAGCAGGAACCAGAGCTGGGACGATCACGAATCCTCGTCTGATTTCATGAGTCAGGTCAGTAAACAACTCAGTCTTGTAGACTTACTGGGACAAAGGTCTCAACTTGGAGGACTGGTGGACTGTAGGTCATACCTGAGGAACTGAACTTTCTCCATGGGGCTCTCTTGATCCCTGCTTCTATAGAGAAATGGTTAGTGTTAGCTTCCTCACTGACGGGAGAAAAGGAAGGCCCAAGGAAGATCAAGGACCTGGCAAAGGAACAGGAGGCGGAGGTAGGGCTAAAAGCTGCCTCGGTTTGTGTGCACTCAGCAAGCAGGAGGTTAGATTGCGCGTGCATAGCCAAATAGCGGTAACTCCGTTGTTTAGCAGTGTAATTGTTTAATGAGCACCTTGCTGTTGCACATGGGCTTGATGCCATTGTGATTCAGTCTGACTTCTCCAGGGTTGACTCCTCATCTCTACAGAGCCTTGAGACCTCGATTCTGAATGCTAATGTTCTGCCTCATGAAGCCTTGTGGGAAGGGGATCTCAGGATTGATTTTTGTCATCTGAGGGGAAGTGTCACATAAAAGGGCTGGGTGGGGGAGGGCTCAGTGGGTAAACCATTTGATGTTCAAGTATAATAACCGGAGTTATAACCACTGGTGGGCGTGGTGGTTGATCTGTAATTCCTGATCTTAGGAAGATGGCTGTTGAGACCAGACAGAACAGCCAGCTCTGGGTTCTGTCCTAGCTTGAATGAGAAACCCTGCCTCAGTGTATAAGGTAGAGAGAGGGAGGGAGGGAGGAATATACCCGCTGTCACTCTCCTCTCTGCTTGTATTCAATGAATGTGTGTCCCCTGCATTGCATGCGTGTGAGCACACACACACACACACACACACACACACCATGCATATATGTAAAAGAATAAAATTAAGCTAAAAAAGATATCAGGTCATAGTGGTGTGTGCAGGTCCAGCCTGGTCTACATAAATTCAGCTAGGGCTTCCTAGTAAGACCCTCTCTCAGAAAAATAAAATCTAAATAAATAAGAGTATAAAATAAAGGCATGAAAAGATTGCCTGTTTTTGTACACCAGGATCTCTTTTCTTCGCAGGTCATGGTGAGAGACGCTTTTGTTAATTATCTCAAGCACACCATCCCAGCCTCTCCCCTGCCTCCTGCCTGATTAAAGATGCAGAGTTAGCACACAGAAATGGCAGAGCGTTAATGCTTTTGAAACTGCACATTTCATTTCAACAAATGACTACCGTTGGCGATAAACGTGCAAGGAGAAATCTAATCTGTGAAATCTCTAATCGTTCTCCCTGGTCCAGGCATCCAAGGCGCACTCCGGGCGTTTTCTTGGCAGCTCTGACCTGTTTAGTTGGACAGGCTGGTGCAGCCTGAGCAGCCTCCGGCAGCTGCCGTGGGAGGCTGAGAGAGAAAGCAGGTCTGCTCCACTCTGGGCTGTTTCCAGTGCTGGCTCTCGGGGTTCATCCAGCTACCTTCTCCAACCCATCTGTAGCCGGCTTCTTCGGAGTTCTCTAGGCACTCACAGACAGGGCTGTGGAAAGCCAGGATGGTTACCATGGCAACAGATTTTAAATAAGTGATTACTAGGCCAGGCATCTTTAAAAACTTGAAAATTTCATGTGTATGGGTGTTCACTTGCATGTACATCTGTGACCACATGCATTCGTTGCCTGTGGAGACCAGAAGAGAGTGTCAGATCTCCTGGAACTGGAGTCATAGATGGTTGTGAGCTGCCTTGAGGGTGCTGCGAATTGAACCTGGGTCCTCTGGAAGGGCAGCCAGTGCTCTTAACCATGGAGTTATCTTTCCAGACCCCAGACAAGGCATTTCTAATAAGTGCTTTATTTATTGTATTTGTGTTTTCAAAAGACTTATTTCTGTTATTTATACATTAATGTGCATCCATGTGTGGATATGTGGGCCCGTTACTGCAGATGGCCACAGCATCCAAAGGGAGTTGTCATGTCCCCTGGAGCTGGAGTTACAGGGGGCTGTGTGTTGGGAACTGAGCTTGGGTCCTTTGCCAAGAAGATTACAAGATCTTAATCTCTGCACCATCTAACTCCCCACTTTATTTATTTGTATATGTGTGTGTGGGGTGGAGGCAGGTGTGTGGGTGTGAGTATGGGCGCGTGTGTGTGTGTGTGTGTTGGAGGTATATGGTGTGTGCATGTATGCATACGTGGGCATGTGTGTCAGGTACCCTTGGAAGTCAGAGTCTGTTTTCTCCATTATTTAGGTCCTAGGGAATTGAACTTGGTCATCAGGCTTGGTGACCAGTGCCTTCAACCTGCTGAGCCATCTCATTGGCCCGAATGCATGTCACATGGACCTTACTTACCCTGGTTATCTTCATGATAGCCTCTCGATGCTCAGACACAGATAGCCCCATTTTGAATGGAAGGACCGAGGACTAGTTAAGCAGTTTACCCCAAGTCTAGAGGATATGAGACAGTAGTCAGCTCAGTTTCCTAAGCATTGAGACCTGAGACGTGCTTTCCTATGTGGTTGTATGTCTTAAACTGTGACCTTCCTTCGTCCCCAGCTAAAGATCAAGAAGAAAAAGATGGCGAGCGACCAGGAGCAGTTGGCAAGCAAGCTAGACAGAGCTCTCTCCCTCACGAAGCAAGACAAGCTGAAGGCACCCTTCAAGTTTTCCGACAGCCCCGGGAGGAAACCGAAAACCGGTGGGGGCTGTGGCAGGTTCTTGACACAGTGTGACGGCCTGCTGGGCAAGGACAGGAAAGCACTGGCCAAAGGACTCGGCTTGTCTCTGAAACCCTCCAGAGAAGGTAAACACAAAAGAGCTTCCAAAGCCAGGAAGATGGAGGGGGGCTTCCAGGCCAGAGGCCAGCCCAAGTCTGTCCATTCTCCATTTGCCTCGGGAGTAAGCAGTCTGTCTTACAGTAAGTACGGCCGTGAGCATCGCCGCATGGCGAACGCTGATCTTATCTGCTCCTAATCTCTCTCGCCCTCCTGAGCTGCTTTTCCCTGTGCCTGAGGTTAGATGAGTGCCCCCACCCAAACTGAAATTTCGCCACTCAGTGGCAGATGTCCTGTTGGACAGACTTGTGATTCGTGAGCGGAGGCAGATGTTAGTGCAGCTGGCCTTCCACTGGCCTGCCGGAAGCCGTCATTGTGGAGACCTTGCGCCATAGAGTTCGTAGCCACTTAGCTTAGAGAGTCCTGGAGAGTGACTTCTTCCGTGTGCTAGAGGTGATGGGGTTCCTTTGCCTGTAGGACATGGGTCATTTGTGTCCCTATCTACACACGTCTACACATCCACACACGTCTACACAACCCACACACCCACACATGCCCACAAATGGGTGGTGGTATTAGTGGGTTATGGAGGGATTGGGAGAAGCAAGTATGTGCCTAAGTAGGAAGAGACGAACTGGAATGGACCAGGTCCTGTTTGATCCACTCGCTGCCATGGCTAGATGTGTTCTCACTTTGGCCTTGTCTCCTACAATAGCTGTGTGTGACTAGGGGGCCAGGGATATGGAGCAGCCTATGGGACCAAGGGACTGATTGAACTTTTATTCCATTTGAGACTGGTCTTGTGGGTGTTCAGAGCAGGGCAGCTCTCCTTGGCCTCTTGTGGGCCTCGGCCCTCTGCCTGACAGGGGGATAGGTGCACACTCATTCTGTATGGACAGGTAGCCGATGTCTTAGAAAGGCAGGGGCAAGGAGATGGCTGCTTGGAAAGACAGGGGCTGCTTCTGCCATCTGGCCTGTGTCACAGAGGTTGACTTGGTGACCACAGGGTTTGTATATATTCTGTCAGATTCACTGCATTTTAGACTTGGCTAGATCCTGGTTCCTGAGAGATGTGTGTGTATGAGTTTGAATGTCAACCGGAAAAGAAAAAAAGAGATAACACGTGTTTCTTCTCCGTTTTTTGCTGGTAGTGTGGAGTTGATCTAGATAGAGCTGGATCTAGACATTGCCAGATAGGAGCGCTTCTCCAGCCCTGAGTCCCCTCTTGTATCTCCCTCTCCTTTCCATCTGGGTACAAGGTCTCTTTGTGTAGCTGTTGCTGGTCTGAACTTGAATTTTCAATCCACTCGCCTCCACCACCTGAGCGCTGGGACAGCAGACGTGTGCCGAGCCCAGTTGCCTTACTGTGCTTAGCTTGCTATTTGAAAAATGACGTGTGTGTGTGTGTGTGTGTGTGTGTGTACACATGGGTGCATAAGGTCAGAATAGGGTGTTGGATTCTCTAGAGCTGGAGTTAGAGGTGACTGTGAGTTACCACGTGGGTGGTGGGGACAGAACCAAGGATGTCTAGAAGAACAAATCCTCATAACTGCTGGGCTAAGTCTTCAGCTCAGTGTTTCTGGTTTTTTTTCCCTCCCCTATTCTCTCCCTTCCCCCTTCCTTTCTTCCCTCTCCCTCTCCCTCCTCCTTCCTCTCCCTCTCCCTCTCCCTCTCTCTCCCTCTCCCTCTCCCTCTCCTCTCTCAACAGGGTCTCATGGTGTAGCCTTGGTGGGCTTAGAATTCACTATATAGCTAAGCCTTGAACTCACAGAGCTCTCTCTGCCTCTGCCTCCCGACTGCTGGGATTAAAGGAACCCACCTGTCACAGTTTAAACTCACAGTTTTATGAGCTTTGGAGTTCAGGCATTGTCCTAGGCTTCCCCGGTGTGAGTTCAGGGAGGTGGACTGTGCTGGCCATAGTGTTAAGTTGCCGTGTTGTGTGAATCATGTACAGTTTTGGTGACCTGGGGGCATCTCCAGGACCAACGATGCTCCAGTGGGTATGAGGCCTGCCCACCCCTCAGCCTTATGCACCAGGAACGTGTTAGATCGTGTTAGCGGCAGTGTTCCTCACATCCGAATGGCTTGGTCACTTAGTCTCTGCTCCTGAACAGGCACAAGGAGAGAAGGAGCTTGAAAGACTTGTGACAGAAAGTGGAAGGGGGCGGCTTTTCCAGTTGGGGCTGGAAGACATGAACATCATGTCATACCTGATGTATTTTTATGGAAGCCCATGTTGGCCAGATGTCACTTCTAGGCTTCTCTGGCTTAGAAGGAACAAGTTAGAACACACGAGAGGGGATGGTGGTGTAGTGGTTAGCGCTTACAGTGCTTGCAAACCTGAGTGCAGTCCTCAGAGCCCAAAGTGGAAGGAGAGAACCAAGTACCATCTCACTTCCACATGTGTGTGTTGTGATACATGTGAGTGTGCCCGCAAACACACACACACACACACACACACACACACACACACACACACACACACACACAGAAGTGTGTGTGTATGAACATGGGGAGGTGTTATGGTAAAGGACTGGTGGTTTGGTGGAGTTTATCAGTACAGTGGTGTTCGTGACACCCTTGCCCCTGCGTGTTTCTCTTGGAATAATTCTATTGGTGTGAGTACCTCACCTGCAGCCCATGTCAATCTGCTGCTGCTGGGAAGTTGAACAAGGAGCTGGGAAGAGATGCGTAGGATTGGTCTCTGTCAACTATGTCTTCCTGAAACAGCCACTGGGCTGTATGACATCTGTAGGGTGGAGGGAACCATATACTTTTGGCCAGTAGATAGTGTAGGGTTGCTCGGATGTCATTGCTCCCTGCCCTGTGATTGGAGAGGTGGATGTACCCAAGACAGGTGACAGCAGCAGCAGAAAGGGCCCTGTTCGTCTCTTAGCAGGCAGTCCAAGCTGTGCATCCCAGATCAGTGGAGATCTGGGACGTCACATGTGCCTGGGCCTGTGGGCACCACTGACAGGAAGAAAGAGACCAGCGCCATCCTCCTTAGGCCCCGATTTACCTGTATCAGAATATACTTTGAAAGGCTGGGAGGATGGCTCTGTGGGTATAGTGCTTGCTGTGCAAGAATGAGGAACCAGGTTCAATCCCCAGCCCCAGACTTAGATAAAAGACAAGCGGGAAGGCGCATGCTTCTGATACCACTGCTGGACAGACATAGACAAGGAGGCTATCTGGGGCTCCCTAGCCAGCCAGCCAGCCTGGCTACATGGCAAGCCCCAGGTCCCACTGAGAGACTGTCTCAAGAAACAAGGTAGGATCAGTAAGACGGAGAAGAGGTGCATGCCACCAAAGCCGAGTTTAGTCCCTGCGACCCATAGACCAGAAAGAGAGAACGGACACACACAGGTTGTCCTCTGACTCTCTCGTGTGTTCCCTGGCACACTCATGTCCCCAGACATAAACACACGCACACAGACCACATTAAAACACAGCAACATTTTTAAAAGGATGGCGGGCACTTGAGGATCCAAGGTCAAGGTTGACCTCTGGTTCCCATACTCATTCACACAAGCACATGTGCACATGACACCCCACCCCCCGAGCACGAGCGCACAACTACACACACACACACACACACACACACACACACGAGACCACCTACACACACACACATAAACAAGTAAAACCTACTTTGACTGCAGATACGGACTCTGATGAAGACGAAGACTTCCTGAAGAATGAGTGGTCTGCCCAGGGCCCCTCCAGCTCCAAACTGACCTCGTCCCTCCTGTGTGGCGTGGTACCCAAGAACAGCAAGCCAGCCACAGGACCTAAGCTGACCAAGAGGGGCCTGGCAGGGCCCCGGACTTTGAAACCCAAGGTGGCCACCAGCAGGAAGCAGTCCTTCTGTTTGCTGCTCCGAGAGGCCGAGGCCCGCTCCTCCTTCAGCGACTCTTCCGAGGAGGACTCCTTTGATCAAGGTTACTAGTGCCAAACACAAAATAACCTTCCATGTTTTTAGAGCGAGAGTGAGTGGGAGCGAGAGAGAGAAAGAGAGAGAGAGAGAGAGAGCAGGTGAGCATGTGAGAGTGCGCGCGCAACAGGGATGGCTGTAGCCGTCTAGGTTTTTGGCAGCGTAGTCTGCCCTATCCGCCTATATTTTTGGTTTGTGTTTGCTTTTTTTTTTTTTTTTACTTGTGATAATGCCATTAGTTTAACTAAACTGGCCAGCCCTTAGGGAGCTCTTACACGGACTTGTTTTTTAGTCTCCCAGAATTTCTCACCCTCCTCCCTCTGCACCCCACTAGTCCTCCCCAAGGGGCCCCACACTTCCAAATCCAAAAGCCTGACCATACCTTCTCCAGACCCCCAGGCCGGCCTGGGTGTGCTCTTGGTGCATGCCTGGCGGAGGCTTGCCCAAGGGGCATTTTGTAAAAAAAAAAAAAAAAAAAACAAAAAAAAAAAAACCAACCAACCAACAACAACAAAAAAACCAGAAAACAAAAAGGGACTTCTTGTGTGGGCGTGTGACTTGCTGTTTGTACCGCGATTTTGGTAATGCCAAGCTCTATTAAACATACCGAGTTCATTTTTAACTAAACTGTGTGCCTCGTTTCTCTTGCTATGTCCTTAACTAGATGTTAGGTTGCCGTTTCCCCCCCTCCTCCATTCATCCCTCCTTCCCCCTCCTCTCTTCCCACTCTTTGTCCCCACTCTAGAAGCCATAGACATGGTGGACTGCTTTTCTGTTATTCAAATATCCCTGGTATCTCCGGCACTCATTCCATTTTTCGGGTGTACAGTCCAGTGTTGTATCATCTATCTGTTTTTTTTTTTCCTTTTAAGCTGCTTGTCTGTGTTTTATTTTTCTGGAAGCTTCTGCTACTTCCCACCCGTGGTTTAAAAAAAATAAAAAGCCCCAACAAGAACAACAGTTAACTTTCCAGTACTTGTTTGCTAACACATATTCTGTTTTGAAGGGCTTGCGGGCAGTCCGGAGTCAAGGCTATTGGCTGTTTCCTTGATTTTAGTAGTTTTGGGTTTTTTGTTTTGTTTTTTTCTCTTCCCTGTTCAATTTGAAAGTGCTGGCTCAGTTGCCACGCTGAGGGTCAAAAATGCTATTTCTTGGGGTTGCTGGACTGAGGGTCTGTCTAGCCTCCGCTCAGCTGAGGGGCCCAGCACCAAAAGAACATTCTGGCTCCCACTTTTCCAACACCAGAATTACAACAGTTAGAAATTCAAGAGCCCGCAGACCCTTCAATCAGAAAATGTCCCTGCGAGGGAAGAAACTGGGCATCATCCCTTAGCCAGGGTCTGCTTCAGGGTAAATGCCCTTTAGAGCTAGAGTTTGAAAATGCCCGGATGGATAGTACCAAGCCACCGGTCCATACGCATGGTCCTCCGGGCATGGGGGGAGCGTCATAGCAACCTGGGACCAGGACTCTGCTCTTATTGGCCAATCTTCCTTCAGTTCCCGCCTCCTCTCCTCGCACGCCAGCAGTCCAAATTGGCAGAGGTGGGGGTTTTGGGGTGACCGAGCGACAGCACGAAGGGCCCTGGTGCCTTTGGGCTGGTCTTGTAATACCCGAGCCAGCACAGCCTGGGCGACCAAGAGGCTGCCTGCCTTCTGTGTGGGCTTCCCTACCCTGGTCTAAGGTGGATGAGACTGGTTACTCCCCTATTCCCTCCCCATGACTTGGGGTGGCTACCTCTGCCCTTCCCTATGTGCCCTTAGAGTCAGGATTCCAGCCCTGAAGTTTTTGAGCCTCTCCTGTTCCAGCATAAACCACACAGAATCAGGCCTCCCCAGCGCCCCCTAGTCAGTACCAAGGGATGATAGCCCAGCCAAGAGGATTTGGAGAGGGCCGTGAATCCCTCTATGGTTCAAAGCAAAACAGGCCAATGAGGTCTCAGAAAGGGATATTTGGGTAATAGCCCCCCCCCCGCCCCCTTTGGTACTAAAACACTTAATTGGCGTGGCTTTTCTAGTATGTCTGCTTTCTCCTCCCAGCAGCTTGACCATCCCTCCAACCCTTGACCCCTACCCATGATGCTTTGAGTGTCTGTTTCGGTCTCTCGCATTTGCTCTCACGCTGCACTTGGACGCAAAGCGAAGGCTGGGAGTAGGGCAGACGGCGTAGCGGGTTACTGAGTTTGAGTCCGAGCCTGGCTCGTTGCTCCGTAGGTAGGCAAAAAACATTTTCCTTTTCTATTCTCTGTTTATCCCCCCCCCTCGGGGTCTGCCCCCACCGGGTCTGGCAGCAGGACATCACTTTGACTTTTATCAGGTTTTGGGAACTCAGTTACCCAACCCCTTGCCCTGAGCCAGGATTTAAAAAAATACATATTGACATTAAAGGTTTTTTTTTCCCTCCTCCTTCATTCCCTTGAGTCTTTGTTGGGACTTTTCTCCCCCTCTACCCTTGGCAAGCTCTGTGGATCCAGGTATAGACAACTCCAGAAATTCTCGACAACCCCCCTGTCCTGCAAGGTCTCTCAGGTCTCCTTGTCCTCATAGATGCTGGTCCAATCAAAGACACTGCATGAGTCTTGTCGAGTACCTCATTGTGAGGGCCACAGGAGATCTCAGAATAACTCAGTTTCCCTCTTGGGGAAAAAGTGCCCATTCTGGGTTTCTGCCTTCTGGAATGTTCTGCAGCGTCAAACTGCTGAGACCAACTTGCTCCTGGCTTTCTGGGATCTGACAATGACCCACAGAAACCCAGAGCAGGGACTCAAACTTGCCTTCCTGCTGATGAAGCCTACTGCCCAAGAATCCTTCTGGAAGGAATGGTTAGGACTTCCACACCGGAGCAGCCGGGACAGAGGGGGAGTTTTTAGAAAGGGGAAATTCCCAATCCCCATCCCAGCCAGCCACCCTCCCCATCCCCTGCCTACCCTACCCAAATTGGCCAACTCCAGGGAACCCCGATGTGAGATTACCCAGGCTGCCGAAAAAAAAGTCTGCCTACACTTAGCCTGCTTTGCCGCTGTGGCCCACTGGGGCGGAGAACAGAACCATGTGACGTCGCAATGTGATTGATCGCAAGTGCGCACTGCCTGCCTGCCCCTGCCTGCCCTGCTGGCCCCCCAGCCCTCTCCATCCATCGCTCTGGGAACACCTTCCGCCTCCCACCTCGCACCCTCTTAACCAACTTCCCCTTTCTCTTTCCCTCTCTCCCTCTCTCTCTCCCCCCTATCCCCTATGCAGACCCTCCTCAGCTATTCCCATCCCAAGCTGGCTAGCCCGGCAGAAGCTAAGATTCCCTGTTATAGACAAAACTGGTTAGAACTCTACCCTCTGCAAAGCTGGTGTCACCTTGGCTACTAGTTTATCTAACCAAGCCGTGGAATGGGCCTTAGCAGAAAAAGCAGTATTTGATCACCCTGTCCATCCCTCAGTCTAGGATATGTGTATCTTAACATGGCTTACCAGACCAGAGTAGCCTCCCAACCCTACCTGGGGCCCAGTGCACAAGCCCTCAAGGTAGACCACACCTGGTGTTTACCTGGTCCCTGATACTATTTCCCTTGAAAGGTCATAAGCCAGTCAGTACCTTAGGGTGTCCTCACCATCTGGTGGAGAATTTCCATACATGCCTAGGGGAAGGTAGAGTTTTGTTTTCTGTGAGCCAGCCCCATTGCCCATCCTAGCAGGGGCTGTCAGCCTTTGAGCCAGTGGGGCCAGTTGCTAGAGTAAAACTGGCCTCTGACCCAACACTGGACGTGTTTACCACTGCTGCCTAAGGGTTTGGCCTTAGGGGGCCTCCCTATTGCAGAGTGGGCTGGTCTGCCCGCCCGCATGGCCGTCTGAGCTCACATCCCTGGCTGCTGGCAGTTTCTCTTTTCTTTTTGAGATGAGGTCTCTTATTCTGTAGCCCTGGCTGACCTTGAATTCACGGTCTTCCTGTCTCCGTCTCAGTGCTAAGGCCACAGACATGCGCCGCCATACCAGGCCAGGCCACATAGGATGCAGACCCTCTTAGCTAGGTTGGTGGGCTGGAGGGTCACCCAGGACTCAGAGAGGCTCCCTAGCGTGCTAGGGGGTGCTAGATTATACCTCAAGGATAAGACTATGTGGGTCCCCTAGTCTCCAGAAAGAGATCAAATTCTGCTTTCTGCCAACAGCCCCGTGACCTCTGGCTGACCAAAATGCTCTGGCCCCTTGTCGAGATCCCCGAGCCTGAGTCCAGCCCTCCCTCCTCCTTTTCCCTCCTCTGCCTCTCTCTTCTTTCCTGCTTCTTTTCTCAGCCTCCATGTCTATGTCGGGGTGTGTGTATGTGCGCGCGTGCGTGGACTGTGGCGAGCGCTGTCTCCTGTCTTTGTCCGTCTGTGTGTCTGTCCCCCCACCTACAGCACAGGTGCATGTCGGTGCTGCCCTCCCAGAAGCCCATCCCGATACCCAGAGCCAACCCTTTCCCTTCCCTAGGCTGCCCCTGTGTGGGTGACTGGTAGAGGCCTTGGGCCATGGGTGGGACTGTGGGCTGATTCTGGACCCTTCCCCAGCGACCCTTGGTGAGGACAGAGACTGGAGCCAGGGTGGGCGGTGGGAGGAGGTGAGGGGCAGCGCGCACCCAGGTCAGGACTCTCACACGTTCCTTGTTTTCTGCATGCCAGATGACAGCTCAGAAGAGGAGGAGGAAGAGCTAGAGGAGGAGGAAGACGAGGAAGAGGAAGGCCTTGGTAGCTATAGGCTGGGTGCTGGGGAACAGGCCCTGTCGCCAAGCCTGGAGGAGAGTGGGCTGGGGCTGCTGGCCCGCTTTGCGGCCAGTGCTCTCCCCAGCCCTGTGGTGGGGCCACCCCTGTGTGTGGTACAGCTGGAAGCTGAGCAGAAGGCCCGGAAGAAGGAAGAGCGGCAGAGCTTGATGGGTGAGTGTCACTGGTTGCAAAGTGCGTGCGTGCTGTGGGCCCATCACAAAGATGAGGAGACTGAGGCTCAGTGGTGGGCGGGAGACCTGGGTGGGTCACCTGACTGCTTTGATCACCTGACTGCTGGAAACCCCTTGGGCTGTTATCTTTGTGTCCATGGTCACATAAGAATATCTTCCTTCACCCTCATGCCTTCAGTAAAGATCTCTAGGAGCTCAGGAAGCCCTTGACCTGGTGACTAGAGGCTAGTGGTCTCCAGGCAGAGAAAAAGAGTGAGAGAGAGAGAGAGAGAGAGAGAGAGAGAGAGAGAGAGAGAGAGAGAGAGAGAGAGAGAGACAGACAGACAGAGGCAGGCAGAAAGAAGAGGAAGGGAAAACACTGGAGAAGTTCTGAGTCCAGCGAGGCAGAAGAGTGGCCTTGATGGCCAGGAGCTGGTGGCTGGAGGGGTCAGGGTTGGTGGACTGAGGCTTGTTCTCTTACTCCCTTAGTGGGTTGAGGTTATGACGTTAATGTTAGAGCAGGAGGCTCAGCTGACCCTGCCTCACTTCCAGTATCTCCTTGAGTCTGGGCCCTGTGTCCCTGATGAGTCCAGAGGTTCTTTCCCCAACCATCAGAGGAGAAATGGTTCCCGGGGCTGGTGATATGCAGCTGAGTTGGTAGAGTGTTTTCCTGGTCCGTAGAACCCTGTATTCTATATCTATCTCCGGCATCGCATAAACCAGATGCAGTGGTACATGCCTACAATCCTAACACTCAGGAGGCAAGAGGATCAGGGGTTCAAGGTCATTCTCAGCTATAATACACAGCAAGTTGGAGGCCAGCCGGGGGTATGAGTGAGTCCCTTTCTCAAGTGGGGGTTGTGGAGTAGGTCTGAGGCCTTCTGTCAGAGGCTGTGTGTGTGACTAGGGCCAGGCTTCTTTGAAGCTTCCTGGAGATTTTCCCAAGACGTCCCCAATTTTCCTACCCATGGCTTCTTCCTTCCTCCTTAAAATTCCCCAATTGCCCTGGTGTCTCGAGGCTTTTACATTGGCTGCTCCTATCCTGTTCTCCAGGTGTCAAGCGTATTCTTCAGACCATTACTGCTTTGTTTCGATAGATGAGTGTAGCGTGTAGCTTTTGCTGCCCCTCTTTAAATTCTGGGTGGACAGCACTACCAGCCCCCACCCAGAGAATATTGGATCCTTGGACGACAGACACAGACACACAGGTTGCTAACATACCCTCCTCAATACTCTCAGCACCTCTTAATCTGCCCTTTGCTTAGTGTCCTGGTTACCTTCTCCGTGTTCAACAACCCCAAACTGCCCTCTGGTTAGTTGCGTTTCTAATCTCCTGCCTGGGGAAGCAGCCTATAGCCGCTCGCCCAAGATCTCACGCGACTGGTCTCCTTTACTCCCTCTGAAGCAGTCAAGATCCCCCTTTCTCTTCCTGCATCTCTTAGCCTGCCTGTGGGAACCCAGAAGTCCTGCCTTTTCCTTCCGCCCAGCAATTAGCCCCTGGCATCCTTATTGATAGATCAAGAATCAACTGGGGAACAGGACCTTGGCATCTGAACCACTCCCTACAGATGAGCCTTCATTTATTCTTAGACACATGAATAAACAGTATGTCTTGACCATATGTACCACCACTCGAATGAACTATTTAAAGGATTTTAAAAATTTTTACTTCGGTTTACTTTGCATGTATGTTTCCAGGTGCATACATGCCACAGCAGACACACCAAGGTCAAAGGTTCCGGGAATAGAACTCAGGTCACCAGGTTTGGTGGCAGACCCCCTTTTCTGTTGCGCCATCTTGCTGGCCCCTAGTTGGTTGTTCATGCTTCTTCAACCCCTCCTCCATTTTTCTAGCTTGTAGTTTGCTTGGGTCTTGCCTCTGTGTACAAATCCTTCTGGAAGTTCTACCGAAGTCACTTGAGCCAGACTTGTCCTCTTTTTAATCTTGAGGACTTTGGGCGTTTTCATAGATAATTTATGAAGTTATCTAGTGCTTGGTCTGTAAACCTCCAACCCAGACCCAGTGCAGGCCACCTCTCCTCCAACTTGCTTTGTGGCATTTTAAATCCAGATTTCTCCAGTCTAACTTTGAAAGGAAACCTTGCCCCTGGGGCAGCTATATGCAGAACATTCTCTGGTCCAGCCAGTGGGGCACATGCATGATTCTGGGGGTGCCAGAAGATATTTTAGTCTCTTATTGACATCTGTTAGGTCATGATCATCACCAGCAAATGTTAACAAAGATTTCCCTTGCCTACTTACTTCTTAATGTCTTTTAGAGACACAAGTTTCTCAATACTTTCTTCGATGGTATCCAGCAGGAGGTATCAAACATACTGACTGTTACTAGAGCACTAGACTGCTTTTTTTTTCCGTTTTTGTTTGTTTGGGGTTTTTTGTTTCGTTTTCCGAGACAGGGTTTCTCTGTGTAACCCTGGCTGTCCTGGAACTCACTCTGTAGACCAGGCTGGCCTCGAACTTAGAGATTTGCCTGCCTCTGCCTCCCAAGTTCTGGGATTAAAGGTGTGCACCACCATTGCCTGGCTAGACTGCTTCTTATCATGGAAGCCAACATTAACTGAGAACCAGGCTTCTCTGCAAAGGCAGCAAGCACTCTTAGCTGCTGAATGAACTCTCTCTGCAGCTCCTATTATATGTAGGTGGGTCTTTTGCCCATGTGTGTGCATGCTTGCGTACCAGTTGTGTGCCTGGTGCCCATGGAGGCCAGAAGAAATCATCAGATTGCATGGAGCTGGAGTTACAGATGGTGTGAGCCACCATGTGGGTGCTGGATATCAAACTCAGGTCCTCTGGAAGAGTAGCCAGTGCTCTTAACCACTAGGCCATCTGTCTAGCCAGTGTGCCCCTACCCCGACCCCATACGTGTAATGTCTATAGGGTCGGTAGTAGTATTTATCTTCTTTTTTTTTTTTTTTGATTTTCCGAGACAGGGTTTCTCTGCATAGTCCTGGCTGTCCTGGAACTCGCTCTGTAGACCAGGCTGGCCTCGAACTCAGAAATCCGCCTGCCTCTGCCTCCCAAGTGCTAGGATTAAAGGCGTGCGCCACCACCGCCCAGCAAGTATTTATTTATCTTCTTTTATTGCTGATACACTCTGCCTTGATCAGCCTGGCTAGAACTTACCTCTTTCATTAGTTCCCCTCCCCCCTTCATTCTGTCTCTTTTACATTTATTTGTTTGTTGTTTGTTTGTTTGTATGTATGTGGACATATACTTGCCTTAGTGCTTATGTGAAGATCAGAAGACAGCTTTCTGGAGTTGGTTCTCTCCACTCTCTGGGTTCCAGGGGTTGAATCCAGGTCATGAGGTCTGATGGGTGAGCTTCCTTCCTTACTGAGCCATCCATCCAGCCCAGGTTCATCAATTGCAGACACTGGCTTCCTTAGATTTCTTTGAGCATGTCAGTCATTTGTAGCTACTTCCTGTTTCTCAGGATAGCCTCTTAGATCACTGATCTGAGACCTTATTCTTTTCCAATAGAAACGTTGTTCAAGACACAAGCCTCTCTGAAGACACAGCCTCAGTTACATCTCCCACATTTTGATGCTTGTGGGATTCTCATCATTCAGGAACCATTTTAAAATCTCTCTTGTGATTTCCGCTTTGATGCAGTGATGACTCAGAAAGTTATTTATTCTCCAGACTTCTGAGGGCAGTTGCTTGGTCATCGTGTAGAGAGATCTGCTTGGATTCCATTCTAGTTGGAAAGTACATTCAATAATTTCAATGAAAAAGGAAATTAATTTGAAGCTCTATGGTACTTCCTAGGAGGTAAACATGTAATGCGTACTGATGTTCTATTAACTCCTAGTTACACTTGTGTGATTCTCTACAGTTTAGATTTACTCTTTCCATTGTGTTAGAGGCAAGTGTTAAGACCCACAACTGTAATTGGCACAGTTCACTATTGCGCCTTTTAATTCTGTCAATTTCTGCTTTATGTATTTGTAGCTCTGTTATTGAGGGCATACAAGTTTTTGATTCTTTTGTTATTCTCTTGATCTTCACTGTTAAGTGTCCCTTTCTCCTCTCTGGGATTACGTTTTATTCTAAAATCCACTTTTTCCTCCCTTCCCTTTCTCCCTCTTGTGCGCTCTGGCCCATAGGTTCTTTATTTGTTTCTCATTACAGATGGCTGTGAGCCACCATGTGGTTGCTGGGATTTGAACTCAGGACCTCCGAAAGAGCAGTTGGTGCTCTTAACCACTGAGCCATCTCACCAGCCTCCTAAAATCCACTTTTATCTGATACTCCGTAGTCCTTCTGGTTTTCTTTCTTTCTTTTTTTCTTCTTCAATTTTTAAAAAAAAAATGTATGGTGATCATGTGGGTGACGTGTGTAATAGACATGCATGTCACAATGCATGATGGAAGGAGAGATCTCCATATGTGTACTGTGCATCTACCTGTCTCCCTTTGTCCTGTCTTCGCTGCCTCCCTCCAAGCAATTAAATAAATAGATCCTCTAGGTCTAGCCTCCATCTCCTCCCTCTTCTTATATTTACCTATTTCTGACAATACGTAGAGTGAGGTAGGCCCTGTAGTGCGTAGCCCTGTGTGTTTGGCATTTTGGTTTTGAAATTCATCATACTAACAGTTGCTAGGACATCATGTTTTTATATAGCTGCATGGTACAGCTCTGGACCACATATACTTGCTAGCGAATGCATATTTGAGTTGCTTCCGTTTTTAGGCTTTTGAAACTAATGCTACTTTCAACTGTCTGTGTGCTATTGTTTTTTTGTGTGTGTGAAGAATTTTTAATTCTTCTGAATTTTTGATGAATTGCTGGGTGGTTTGTAAAGTTTGTTTAGCCTTTTGAGGAACTATTAAACTTTTTCCTTTGAATCTGTAGATTGCTTTTGTCAAGAAAAAAAAACTTTTTCCTTTTTGTTCTTAAATATTCTTTTCTTTAAAAAAAGATTTATTTATTATTACATGCAAGCACACCATAGCTGTCTTCAGACACACCAGAAGAGGGCATTGGATCCCATTACGGATGGTTGTGAGCCACCATGTGATTGCTGGGAATTGAACTCAGGACCTTCAGAAGAGCAGTCAGTGCTCTTAACCACTGAGCCATCTCTCCAGCCCTTAAATATTCTTTTTAAATTGCGTGTGCGTGTGTGTGTGTGTGTGTGTGTGTGTGTGTGTGTGTGAGAGAGAGAGAGAGAGAGAGAGAGAGTGCACATGAGTGCACAGAGGCCTGAGATGCTGTCGGGAGTTGGGGTTGCAGGTGGTTCTGCCATGTGGACCCTGGGAACTGAACTTGGGTCCTCTATAAGAGTGGCACATGCTCTATAGCATCGAGCATCCTACTGACTGTCCTAGCTACGTTTCTGTTGCTGTGATAAACTATCCTGATAAAAGACAAGGAGAGAAAGTTTATTTTAGTTCATAGTTTACAGTCTGCCACAGCAGGGCAGTCAAGGTAGCAGGAACTTCAAATGACTGGTCACATTTCAGCCACAGTCAAGAAGCAGGGAAAATGAGTGCGTGAGCTTTGGTGCACAGCCTACTTCCTCCTGCCTAGGGAATGCTGCTACCCACAGTAGACCGCAGCTCCTACCTTAGTTACCTTGATAAAGACTATCCCTACAGATGTGCCCACAGGCCAACCTGATCTATACAATCCTTCATTGAGACTCTCTTCCCAGGAGTTTGGATCACAACTGAACTGACCTACCAGGATTTGACTTTATCAGACCCAGTCAGATATAGGTCTCTTTAGCAAATTTATTTCCAGTACTGCTGTTCACTGGGTGGTTGGCCCTAAGGTGTGGCTAGACAGTTTGGAATGGCCTCTCTTTTTGGTCTTTTTTTTTTTTTTTTAGTGACTCTTAGGTTTCTCTTTTCTGATTTCTGAGATCAGGATCCATTTCTTTTGTACATGTGCCCCATACCTTGTCCCAAATCCCCAGTACGGGGTGGGAAGCTGAGACCTGACCCTTGTAGCTCCGTGCTTCTCTTCCAAGAACACTTTCTTCTTCCAGGTCTCAGTCAGCTTTCTGTACCTGCTCCATGCAGAATGGTCTAGTGTTTCTACAGGTGCTACACATTGAGAATGGATGACCTCGCACTTCTGATCCTCCTGCCTCTGCCTCCTGAGTGCTGAGATTACACATATGCCCCACCAAGCAGGTTTTATGCGGTGCTGGTGATGGAACCCAGGGCTTCATGCATGCTAGGCAAGCAACTACTGCGATACACCCCAGAACCCCAGAAGCTCAACTCTCAAGCCTGACTGTATGTCCTGAACCCTCCTCAAGTACAGGAATGCCCTCTCCTTCCACTTCCAGCTGATTCCCCTGCACATTTCATCAGGGAGAAGCTTATTAACAGGTTCACTAACAAGATCTTTAAGCTTTGAAGGGACTCTTGTTCACCAGGTTTCCCGACCCCATCTCTGCCTCTATGGCTGCCTCTGAGAGGGCCTCCCATGGGGAGAGGCCCCTGTAAACCGGCTTCCTGTTGCCTGAGAGTCAGTAGGGTTGGGATTGGGCACCCCCCCAGATCCTTTTTGAGGGGTTGCTGGCCTTCTAGGGGACTGTCAACCCAACAGGCTATCTGGTCTGTGGGATGGTAGATATGTATATACCTTTCTGTCTTTGAACTTTGTAGATGGGAGAGAACCCAGCAGAACTCAGAGAGCTATTTTTAAGCCAGTTCAGTCTGGAATGGGCCACAGTGTGGACAGAGAGGCTAGAAGCATGGGGAAGGAGTGTTATGACAGCGGAGGGGCATTGTGAATAGAGAGGGAATGCCCTGGGGATCAGCTGGGTTGTGGCATACCTGTGTTTCCTATCGAGGTGGTTGTACCCTAGGCTGAGGGAACAGTGGAACAGCACCTTGAAGGTCAGGAAAGGTAGAAGAGGGAGGAGAGATAGTGGACTTGAAGTCTAGTAGTGTGTCTCAGAGATTTAGGGCACAAGGAAGAGGGTCCTCATTATGTAGGGACTTGTTATGGGGGATGGAAGGGAGGATCTCTGAGGAGCCTCTCAGCAGGGAGTGGGCCTGGGTGATTAGGAACCCCAAGAGCAGGAAGGGAGTCTGTCAGGAAGTAGGAAGACAAGCCTCAGGCTTGGGGCTTTCTTGGGGTTTTCCCCACTGCCTCCCTGTGCAGCCCTTGCCCCAACCTGCCTAGTTTCTGGGGCTTCCTGAGAGGCAGCATAAAGGGCCCCATGTGGGCCTAGGGCCAACATACTTTAGTGGTGTTCTTGGGGTGAGAGGTGGAGAACAGCCACAGGGTAGGAGATAGGGGACCTGGGCAAACCCTTGTCTTTCTCTGAGCCTCAGTTTACCTCCTCCTGGTTACAGGAGAGAGTGTGTCACTGGGTGAAATGGGTCTGTGGATTTCTCGGTGGTGGCCTTGCAGGGGCAGGTGGATGGGAAGAGGGGCCCAGTGGAGACCCACCCACCAGCCCCCACCTCCTCCTTCCCACATCCAGGCACAGAGTTCGAATACACAGACTCAGAGAGTGAAGTGAAAGTTCTCAAACAGTCTGCTGGGCTGCTACGGCCCAAGAAAGGGGTCGGGGAGCCAGGCCAGGCTCTGGCCGCACCCGGACCTGGCACCCGGGCCTCTGGTCCCACCAGCCCAGACAAGACCAAGCTGGCCTCAGAGAAGGGACGCAAAGCCCGGAAGATTCGTGGCCCCAAGGAACCCGGCTTTGAGGCAGGGCCAGAGGCCAGCGATGACGACCTGTGGACGCGACGCAGGAGCGAGCGCATCTTCTTACACGATGCCTCCGCTGCAGTCCAGGCGCCCAGCAGCACCGCGCCAGCAACCAAGCCTAGCCGCTGTGGCAGGGGTGGTGCCCCTAGCCCACGGAAGGACACCGGGCGAGCCAAGGACAGGAAGGACCCCAGGAAGGTAAGGTCTCAGCACAGGTCCCCTGTTCTCCATCCTTGGGGTATGGCTTTGATGTTAGCAGTGTACCCATCGAAGGTCCAAGGATCATGAGAAACCTTGCTTCCTCTTCCTGTTCCAGACAGAAGGCCTTAGTCTCTCATTGTGTAAGAGTAATGGTCTAAAATGTGAATAAATACCTGGAACCCTGTGTGAGGTGACTATAACAAAATATCCAACACAGTAAACTTGTAAAGAGAAAAGGTTTCTAGGTTTGGTGACTGACTCTTGTCTCGAACCACAGCACATATTTCATTTGTGTGTGTCTGTATGTGTGTGTGTGTCTGTATGTGTGTGTGTTTGCTGAGGCTGTGTATGTGTCTTGGCACATGTGTGGAGGCCAGAGGACAGCTGTGTGTGTAGTTGATTCTCTCCTTTGACCCTTGTGTGGGTTCTGGTAATGAAACACAGACTAACAGGCTTGCATGAAAAACCCATTTACCTGCTGAGCCTTGCCACCAGCTCCAGTTTTGGTTTTTAGACAGGGTCTCTTGTAGCCCAGACTGGCTTTGAACTTCTGATTCCTCTACCACTGTTACATGTGTGTTGTAGTCTTGAGGTTTGAAGCAAAGTTTTAGCATGCTGGTTACCCAGGCAGTGGCTTTCTACTCAAAGCCTGTAGCAGGGGCTTGGGATGGCAGGATGTGTGGGTGCCACCTTCCGTGACAGTTGACTGGACACCTAGGTTATTTCCAGTTCTATGTTTGGATGTCCCTGTCTGTGAGACATTGGTTAGCTCCCACCCCACCTGCAGGGAGGAGTGTCTAGATCTCTATATTGAGATGCCCAGGAGGAGGCTGCCTCTCTGCAGAGTCCTGGGGAGTCTCACACACATCTACAGGTGACTGGGTAACAGCTAAACCGTTTTGAAAGCCCTTCTGGGAGTATGGCCGCTAGAACTCATTGGTAAGGTCTTATTGTTGTTCTTCTTGGGTTTTATTTTTAAAAAGATTTATTTATTTATTATATGTGAGTACACTGTAGCTGTCTTCAGACACTCCAGAAGAGAGCGTTAGATCTCATATGGATGGTTGTGAGCCACCATGTGGTTGCTTGGGATTTGAACCCAGGACCTTCGGAAGAGCAGTCAGTGCTCTTAACTCCAGAAGAGAGCGTTAGATCTCATATGGATGGTTGTGAGCCACCATGTGGTTGCTGGGATTTGAACCCAGGACCTTCGGAAGAGCAGTCAGTGCTCTTAACTTCTGAGCCATCTCTCCAGCCCTTCTTGGGTTTTGGTAGCATTTGAATGAGTAATAAAACTGGTCCCTCTGTACCATAGGATAACCCTAAGCAAAATAGAGCCTCTGAGCATGCCAGTGATACTCAGAGGAGATATTCATAATAAGACCTCAGTGAACCTGTGTGAACAAAACAAAATATAGAGTGCGTGTCAATATCTCTCTGGCTTGGAATCCCCCAGTAAGGGGCTGGGGCTGGGTGTGGCTTGGTGGTAGAGCCCCTGCCTAGAATCTCCCAGGGAGGGGCTGGGGTGTGGCTCAGTGGTAGAGCCCCTGCCTAGAATCCTCCAGTGAGGGGCTGGGGTGTGGCTCAGTGGTAGAGCCCCTGCCTAGAATCCCCCAGTGAGGGGCTGGGGTGTGGCTCAGTGGTAGAGCCCCTGCCTAGAATCCTCCAGTGAGGGGCTGGGGTGTGGCTCAGTGGTAGAGCCCCTGCCTAGAATCCCCCAGTGAGGGGCTGGGGTGTGGCTCGGTGGTAGAGCCCCTGCCTAGGATGCCCAAAGCTCCAAGTTCGTGAAACATCCCTAATACCGCAAACCCCAAAGCTCATATGTAAATATTTCTGTGTAGTGACCTGGTTGTATGTGTTTCTAGAAAGTTCTGTAAAGATGCCCAGGCTACCACTAGGAGAGTTGTTGCAGAGACTCTTGTGTCAGCACTTTTCTTGTTTGTTGGTACAATAAAGTATATGGTAACTATTGAAATCAGTTGTGAGGGCTGACAAGATGGCGTGTAAAGGCACTAACTCCCAAGCCCTGAGTCCAATCCCTGGAACCTACGTTGTGGAAGGAGAGAACTGACTCTGGCAAGGTGTTCTCTAGTCTTCACATACATACTGGCAATAACATGCCCCCCCCCCACATAATAAATAAATACAAAGATCTAATAAAAATAATAATTTATGAATAAAACCTAGAACACTTGTAAAGAGAGAGGAAGGAGTCTTGGCCCTGTCTCAGGCGTGGCATGATGAGGGTCTGTGGGTGTGGGAGGTGCCTCGCTGTCAGGGACCCTGCAAGCCTCACAGAGAAGTGATCTGTGGGAGGTAAAAAATGAAGCCCAGGTTAGCCCCATTTTAGCAGGTTCAGGTTTGAAATTCCCAGAGTCTAACCTCACGGTTTATTTCTCTTACCGTAAAACCTTGGAAAGAGATGGCCACGTGACAGTTACCACAACAAAGCTTTAGGCCTAGACACATCTAAACTCCCTTGCAAAGCAGCAAAGTCCCTGTAATCTTTAAGAAGTTGTATTGTCTGATAAACGGAGCTCAGGGCTAGGGCCTAGGGAGGAAGGACCTGTAACGGCATCCGGAAGGATTGTGTCGATGGAGGATGCACAGTACATGGGACTGTCTCATCAGGATGGGCTCCATTCACTGAGACACAGCTCAGGATAAGGCTCTAGACAATGCCCAGGATAGTGGGGGAATCCAGGAAGGCCGGCTCACAGAATAGCAAAAGATCGCAGGTGTTAAACGGCAGGCACCCCAGCCTTGTGGTGAGGGGCATCTGTCGTTTTCCTCTGTTGAATTAAGCAGGCCTTCGTGTTTAATGAGTCTGGGATTTCTACACCCCGCCTCCTTGCCGTGGTGGCCTGGGCCCTCCATGCCCTGTGACGACTCCCTACCTTTCCCTTTCTTCTCCAGAAGAAGAAAGGGAAAGAGGCTGGGTCAGCAGCCTCACTGCCACCACCGCGTGTTTCCACCCTGCCTGACTCCAGGGCACCCCACCCAGGGGCCCTGGCAGCTGCCAAGCGTAGCAAGGCCAAGGCCAGAGGGAAGGAAGCACAGAAGGAGGTAAGTGTGCCAGAGTGACTTCTAAATCAAGGCTGTACTGGGGCCCAGTTCCAGATGCGGGCAAGCAATACCCCAGTCCACTGTCGTCACTGTCCCGTGGGTGTGACAAGCTCTGTTCTCAGCCAAGACCTTATTGGCAACCCAGGGCCACGGAACCACTACCCTAAAGACCTGTTCCTCAGCAGGGCTCCCTGTGGATGTGCTAAGGCTTCTGTCTGTTGACAGAGGGCCATGGCGTGCCTGGTGTGTGCTATCAGCGACTCCCATAACCCCATTTCAGCCTCATATTCATTCTACATGGTTAGAAATCAGTTTCTCTAAGTCAGCGGCAAGGCGTCCGCTGTGCTAACATGAGGAGAGTACTGAGCACTGAGTACCAGGTACTGTGCTAAGTACACAAGGCTTGGGTTACAGTGCACATGGCCAGTGCCTCTGCAAATTGACCATGACCCCAGATTTCTCAGGAATGTTCCCAGCGTGATGGGATGGCCTGTGCCTGGTGCAGAGACATCAGTGTGTGTGTGTGTGTGTGTGTGTGTGTGTGTGTGTGTGTGTGTGTCTGTGTCCTCCCCAGAGCCGAGGAAAAGGGGGTGCTGTGAGCAAGCTAATGGAGAGCATGGCGGCAGAAGAGGACTTCGAACCCAACCAGGACTCAAGCTTCTCTGAGGATGAGCATTTGCCCCGTGGTGGGGCCACAGAGAGACCTTTGACCCCAGGTGAGTGTCCCGAGGGGCTTCAGGGCTTCCCTAGCAGCCTAGGGTGAGGCCCTGAGGCTGGGGCAGCTCAGCTATGGCCTATCTAGTCTGTGGTGGAGATGAGGAGGGATGGGTCAGGCCGATGAGGTGCTGATCTCGGTGTACACTGGAATGTAAACCAGGCTGTACTGGAGGCAGGGCAGCAAGCAGGAAGCTGCTGGCGGTAAGCCTCAGCTACAGTTGGGACAACATGGGACAGGGACTGCTTAGCGCATGATGGGCTAGTTGGAGAACGGACGGGTGGGGTGGTGGATCACGTGAGCAGAAAGAGGTAAGGGCTGATGTTAGAGGTCCACAGAGAAGCTGCAAGATGGGTGGAGTGTGGGCCATCACACGCTGGTGTTTGAGGGCTACAGCTTTGGGGTATTGTAATGATGCCCTGTGGAGGGTCCTTGGACCTTAGGGTCAGAGCTAGGAGGAGGGATGGTGGGTATGAACTGTGGGGAGCAGGTTGAGGGGGGGGTCCTAGTCACTCTGGCAATGGCGCAGCCAGCGGCATCCTCGCGTGTGTCTGGATAGCAGCGCTGACCGCAGCAGGCATGCTCTCGTGGCGCTGGGGGTGACGGTGCCGGCCGCAGCACTCTACCCTGAATGTCATGGAGTCTGCAGTACAAGGATAAGAGTGGTGTCCCTAGGGCCCATGGGCGTGCCTGAGACCGAGAGGTCTCCCTGACTGTGCAGAGCTAGAGTTCTGTCCTCTGCTGGCCAAAGCAACCAGCACGGTCAAGCCCAACTGTAAAGTGAGCATGGGTGCAGAAACAGGTAGGGTGGAGAAGTGGCTTTTTCTTCCACCACCAGACTCCAGAGCTGCTTGATTCATGTACTTGTTATTTAATTGTCTGTTGGTCTGTCTATCTATCTCTGTCTGTCTGTCTGTCTGTCTGTCTGTCTGTCTGTCTGTCTATTTTGAGTTTCACACAGGCTGAGCCACATCTCCAGCCATTCTAAACAAGTATTTTTGGGCCCTTTATTCTTAGATTCTAGTCAGGCTCTCTATTATGGAGCCACACCCCTAGCCCCTCACTGGGGATTCTAGGCAGGGGCTCTACCACTGAGCCACACCCCTAGCCCCTCACTGGGGATTCTAGGCAGGGGCTCTACAACCCTATCCTTCTTTCTAACTTTTCAATGTCGACTTTCACTAAGTTGCCTTGGCTGGCCTTGAGCTCCCTGTGTAGATCAGGCCAGCCATGCACCTCAGTCTTCTGTTTCTTGTGTCACTGGGATGACAGGCCACTATCACTAACCCCAGTTGGGTTCTTTTTCATGTTTGCCTCTGACAGGGACCAGGTCTAAAGCCTTATGGAGAAGATAAAAGAAGAAACTGGGGTGGGCAGTCTCTGGGTTAGGGGGCTCGGGTGAGGAGAAAGAACACCAATCTAGGGACATGGCAGAGGGGGCTGGGCTGGCACAGTGTTGAAGCAGGTACCTTTAGCATTCCCTGGGGTCTTCACGGCCAGGACGCTGAGAGCATTCATCTACGGGATGGAGAAGTTCGTAACTCCTGGCTTCTCACTGGAGATCTTCCTAGTTGTCTATAAAGACTGGGAAGGGGGGCTGCCCATCCCCCACTCCGTGTGCAATCGGGACCCAGTGTATATTAGGACAGCCATGTACACACACCCCTTGCAACTCTATCTGGACACCCCGCAGCCTCCATTTCCTGGAGGGGGCTTGCGGAGTCCCCAGGGTGGTCTCCCCAGACATCCTCTGGCTCTGCCTGGCCTCACCGCCCACCTCTCTGCAGCCCCCCGCTCCTGCATCATTGACAAGGAGGAGCTGAAGGACGGCCTGCGCGTGCTTATCCCTATGGACGACAAGCTGCTGTACGCGGGCCACGTGCAGACCGTGCATTCGCCCGACATGTGAGTGGTCACCGTGGGGCCTGTGGCTTGGCTCCCACACCCACACCTGGGGCTGCTTCTGGGTCACCTGGGCAGATTGCTACTCATCCTCTCTGAGGTGGGAGAGCAACGGTGCCGGGAGTTCTGGGGAGTCACTGGGGGCCAAAACCGACCCTAACTTCTGTTGGGCAGAGCTAGGCCTCGTGGGGCCCAGCAGGAAGTGGGTGAGGTGTACAGCCCTCCTTTGGAATGAGGGGCCCTGTCTGGGCATGCTTTCTAGCTCCTGAATTATACAAATGAGGAAGATGGATACAGGGAGAGCAAGAACACAATCCATATTGATATAGTAACATTAATATATAAAAGACATTAATATATATTAATATATATGACACATATTATATATTATGTAGTTACTGTATACTATATGTATTGCTTGGGTCTGTTGATTCTAGGTCTATGAAATAGAGCATCGTGGCTGTATAATCATGTGACTGATCATGATATGATATAACATATTAATATATACACATATATAAAACACACAATATAAATCTGTATTGCTATAGTTAACAGACATCTGAACCTAAAGCTAAATCCCATGTAGCAGGCAGCAGAGCTGGCTTGCTGACTTGGGGCAGATCAGTTTCTGGAACAGGGTTCTATGACCACTGCCCTGTTGTATATTTGTCCCTGTCCCTGCAGATACCGTGTGGTGGTGGAAGGTGAGCGTGGGAACCGTCCCCACATCTACTGCTTGGAGCAGCTCCTGCAGGAGGCGGTGAGTGGGGGAGGGGAGAGGACCCCACCTGGAGGGAGGGGCTCCAAGGCAGTGGCCAGGGCACTGCCCTTGATCACTCCCTTCCCAGTCCCCTTCTGACCCTCAATCTGTACTCTACTAGATTATAGACGTGAGGCCGGCCTCTACACGCTTCTTGCCCCAGGGGACCAGGATCGCCGCCTACTGGAGCCAACAATACCGCTGCCTGTATCCAGGCACGGTGGTCCGAGGTGAGACACATCCTCCCCAGCTCACCCAACTCCTAATAAGTCATTATCAGTCCATCTGGTCAATGAAACCAGCTCCCAGCTGGCTTAAACCAGTTGAGTCCACTGGGCAGGGCCCATTAAAACCCTGTTCCTGTGGCTAAGGAATGAGGCTGGCTTCCCTTCTCCATGGATAACTGTATTATAGTGGACAAATGTCAGGGCAGGAGGACCTGTTTTGACGTGCGGTCTCAGCAGGCATGTTGCTGGTCGCGTCCTTGAGTCGGTTGATTCTGGGGCTGAAGTAGAACAGTGTGTTGTACAGTCATGTGATAATGTGATGTTGTACAGCTGATCGTGATAATAACGTGAAGCATGATAAACATCATGTTTACCTCATGATAAACAGGAAGCAGAGAGTGTGGCGAGACCACACGCCAGTACAGCCTTCAAGAAGGATGCCCCCAGTGACCGGCTACTGCGGTCAGGCCCCACCTCTGAGGGTGCCCACCCCGTAGTAGCACCAACAATACTCTGGGCACAGAGTATTCCACACATGGGAAGTCTGGGATGCTGTTAATCACACAGAGAAGACAAGCAGACAGAAAACAAATGGGGTAGGGGATGGGATGGTGGGTTCAGAGGCCAGGAATGTTTGCTTCCAAGTCACGAAAGTCAGAATTCAGACTTGAGCCCCTCTGTGCAATAATCTGCATCTTCTATATCTTATAAACACTTGGAACTCTAACTCTGCAGGGTGTGGAGACAGGAGGATCAGTGAGGTCTTGCTGCCTGACCGCATGGCAGCTCACAGATGGCCGTAACGCCCGTGCAGGGGACCCGATGCCGCCTGCTGGCCTCCCAGGCTTCTGCATACACGTGGTACACAAACTCATGCAGGGGCACACACATACACATAATAAAAATGAGTAAGTCTTAACAAGGAAATAAAATGGATACCCAAGAAGATAAATAGTCAGGATGTCAGGACAGACAGATGAAGCGGATACTTGAGCCTCAATCATTTCAAAATCAGCCCACCTGGGGATATGGATGTCTCTTGGACCAAAAGGCCAAACATAACACAGCCCCTGGCTGCCTCGCATTTTCCACACCAGAAGACTGTATACCACTAAGCAACAGGCGTCCAGTATGGTCTGAGCCACGACTGAGCTGAGAAAGAGATTTCTTTTCCCATCTGTAAATCACGGGTCAATCTCCAGAAATCGTGTTATTATAGTAAAAGTTTGTCTAGGAAGGAATCTGGCATTCTGAGACTTTGTCTTCCTGTACCATGAAGGGCTGTGTGCTCCCCAAGCTGCCTCAGGGGGCCCCTTGGAGTTTTAGGACTGAATCTGGCCAGCATGCTCTCAGCTTGACTTTTTCTACTCCCTGGAGGGTTAATTTTCAAGGAAATCTTTGCTCCGTCGGCACATCTGATTTTGAAGAATCTCACACAGGGTATTTTGTTCGTTTGTTTGGATTCCTTTTCGCCTTCTGTGTCCCCTCTTGGTCTCAGTTGCTTTTCCTCTTCCTCTAATTAGAGATTGCCCAGACATCTTTGTTGATCCTTGGTGAAGAGAGAGATTGAGGAGCCAATCTGGAGCTCTGCATGTCGGTGGGCGGGCGGAAGCGTCTGCTGAGGGATTCCCCAATACTGGCATGATAGGACCTTTCTCCTCCACTGGGTCAGGGCCACAAGGTCTGTGTCCTTGAGGATTTGGTCTTAGCGTTTGCATATTAGGAAGGGCTGGTGTGTCCCCATGTTTAGTATTTGGATATACCCAGTACCTTTTGGTCTAAAGCTACGCAAATCTTTCTTTTCATCCTGTTTGTACGGATTCCTTCAGTAGGTTTTGGGGTCTCCTGTGTCATTAGCCTTGACTTTATCCCTTATTGAACTTGTCTCCTTCCAGAACAGTAAAGCCAAAGCCAAAGTCATCCAGACTTGGTCAGGAACTCGGGAGATTGAGGCAGGAGGATCACAAGGTCAAGGCCTCCCTGGGCTATAGAGTTAGTTCAAGGCCAGCCTGGATAATTAAGTGAGACCCTGTCTCAACAAATAAAAGTAAGAACAGTGCCTAGGATGTGGCTGGTTGGTAGAATGCTTGTCTGACATGCATGAAGTTCAACTCAGAACCACCAACTGTGACTCTGTTCCTATAGAATGTTCTAGAATGTAGACCTGTGCCTCACTTCTTGTCTTTGACATTCAGAGCTTATGTACTTGGTAAGGCTTTTCAAAGTGACTTTGGGTCTTGTGTATGAGAAGACCCAGAGATATATATATATGGTCATTCATCGCGAGTGTAAGAAACAGAGCTAGAAAGGAGAGAGCCGACTCTCCGTCTGTGACTGGTGTGACTCTTAACTCCCACACTTGCACACCTGTGTATACACCCAGGGTCCTCGAAGGCTGTGCCTCTGTGGCCTGGGCTGTAGTCCCAGGAGCCTCCCTGACCTGCCCTTCCCCTCAGGGTTGCTGGACCTGGAAGACGACGGAGACCTGATCACTGTGGAGTTTGATGATGGAGACACGGGCAGGATCCCCCTCTCACACATCCGCCTCTTGCCGCCTGACTATAAAATCCAATGTGAGTGAGGAACCTATACCCTGGGGACGAGAGGGAGGGGTCCCTGGAAAGCCTGGCTGGGACCCTCACACCTAGACCCTTGCCTGGCTACCCAGCAGCACATATAACTGCCCAGGATTGCCTAGGTTCCCTCCACATATCTCTGGGCCCAGGTTGGCATTTGGCTCTCTCTTCTTTGTTTCTTCTCTTCTTTGTACAAGCTAGATATGAGCTCTACCACTGAGCCACACCCCAGCCCCTCCCTGGGGGATGCTAGGCAGGGGCTCTACCACTGAGCCACACCCCAGCCCCTCCCTGGGGGATGCTAGGCAGGGGCTCTACCACTGAGCCACACCCCAGCCCCTCCCTGGGGGATTCTAGGCAGGGGCTCTACCACTGAGCTACAACTCCAGCACAGAATGATTTTAGGCCTTATTGCTGAGCTCCCTAACATGGGTTAGCTGCAGGTTATCCCACCTGTATGCAAGAAGCCTGGATCAGTAACGCCTGAGACACTGTCCCTCTGTCCTGAAGGTGCTGAGCCCTCCCCAGCACTCCTAGTGCCCAGCGCAAAACGCCGTAGCAGGAAGACCAGCAAAGACACAGGGGAAGTCAAAGAAGGGGCTGCCACAGGGCCTCAGGAGGCTACAGGGGGCAAGGCTCGGGGGCGAGGACGGAAACCTAGCACCAAAGCCAAGGCTGGTGAGTTTTTCCCTGTCCTAGGAGGTGTGGGGATGAGACCACTGGGGCTTCCCGTAAATAACTTATCTCCATCTTAAGAGAATTCTGTGCCTCTGGGCAGTTTTGTATGGTTCACTTCATGATTCAAGGAGTTGGAGAACATTTGAAGGACCTCCGCAGGGGCTTACACAGGGGACTTTGCTCTCAGGTTTCTACTGAGGGTTCCACAAGGCCCTTTCTGACTAGGATTCTTGCTCATCCAGCAGGAAGTCTTACCTTTCTCCCAGAGTTTTCCACTCTTGACCTCTAGTTGTGATCTCTCTATCAGACAGAGCTGTTGTCCTGGAGGAAGGGGCTGCTACCAATGAGGTCCCCAGTGCTCCCTTGGCCCTGGAACCCGTCAGCATTCCAAATTCTAAGAAGAGTACCCCAGAACCAGTGGACAAGCGGGCCAGAGCCCCCAAAGCACGCTCGGTCTCTGCACAGCCCAGCCCCGTACCACCCACCTTCCCTAGCTGCCCAGCTCCAGAGCCCTTTGGGGAGCTTCCAACCTCCGCTACAGCCCCACTCGTCACCATGCCTGTTACCATGCCTGCCACTCGCCCCAAACCCAAGAAGGCTCGGGCCGCTGAGGGGTCAGGTGCCAAAGGTCCCAGGAGGCCAGGGGAAGATGATGAACTGCTTGTCAAACTGGACCACGAGGGGGTCATGTCTCCCAAAAGCAAGAAGGCCAAAGAGGCCCTCCTCCTGCGGGAAGATCCAGGGCCCGGGGCTTGGCCAGAGTCCACAGGGTTGCTCGGCCTGGGCAGCTACTCACCAGCTGTTGGCAACGGTGAGCCCAAGGCCACTTGGCCCAAGGGTCTAGATGGAGACCTCGCTCAAGAGCCCGGGCCGGGCCTTCCTTTAGAAGATCCTAGCAACTCCAAAAGCCCAGATAAGGCCCAGGCTGAACAAGATGGGGCAGAGCAGTCAGAGACCACGTCCAGCAGCAGCAGTAGCAGCAGTAGCAGCAGCAGCAGTAGCAGCAGCAGCAGCAGCAGTAGCAGCAGCAGCAGCAGCAGCAGCGGTTCGGAGACAGAAGGCGAGGAGGATGCTGAGAAGAACGGGGAGGACGGCCGGGGTGCAGGGGGCCGGACCTGCAGTGTTGCCAGCTCCAGGGCCTCTTCTCCTGCCTCTTCCTCCTCCTCTTCCTCCTCGTCCTCTTCCTCTTCTTCCTCCTCCTCTTCCTCCTCTTCCTCGTCCTCGTCCTCATCTTCTTCCTCCTCTTCCTCCTCCTCTTCCTCCTCTTCCTCTTCCACCACAGACGAGGACTCTTCTTGCAGCTCAGATGACGAAGCAGCCCCTGCACCTGCGGCTGGTCCGTCTACACAGCCAGTGCTCCCCACCAAGGTATCCAAGCCACCTAGCAAGGCACGCTCCTCAGCTCACTCCCCAGGCAAGAAGGCACCCCCCGCCACCCAGCCACCGCCCCAGCCCCCACCCCAGCCCCAGCAGACTCTTCAGCCCAAGACCCAGGCTGGGGCTGGGGCCAAGAGCCGACCCAAGAAGAGAGAAGGCGTACACCTGCCTACCACCAAGGAGCTAGCCAAGCGGCAGCGGCTGCCTTCCGTGGAGAACAGGCCCAAGATCGCTGCCTTCCTACCCGCCCGGCAGCTTTGGAAGTGGTTTGGCAAGCCCACCCAGGTAAAGTTCCTGGAAGGGAATCATGGGGTAAGGGGATCCTGGGTTCCAGAAGAGCACTCTCGGTTCCAAAACTCATTTTAGCCCAGAGTCCACGTCCTGTACACAGTGGCCCTGCCCTTATAATTCACAACCTTCATTTCAAAGCTCATGTATGGACCCTGCAGGGGTCCACACAGGCCCTCCTATGATGCTCAAGACAGAGAGAGAGGCCTTTCCAAACCCGCCAGCAGCCAGCCTGCTCGTCATATCACCCTGCCTTTAAACCTCAAGTTCCAAACCCAGAGTGAACACCTGCACCTGTGTCCCTGGCCTGCACCCTGTGTAGGCTCTGAGCAAGCAGCCCATGTGTGGTGGGCCAGGGGTCACAGGTCCTACCTCTGCCCTGACGGTTGGGGATGGTCTTCCAGAAGCCAGTTCTAAGCAACCCCCACCCCACTGTCTATCAGCTATCCACCTACATATGCAAAAAGTACACACACGTGTATACGTGTGCACACACCTGCTCATGCATACTGGCACCAAGTGCACGGGAGGATGTGCATTCAAGCACACATGTGCCTGCATGGGTGCTATTATGAATTGAACAGTGCCAACTCCCATCCCACCCCCACCAGCCACACACTGCTATGTTCTGAATACTCCGTCGACAGTAGTGGCGCCATGTTGGATGTTGTCGAAACTTGTGGGAAGTGGTCCCTGGCTAGAGGAAGTAAGTCACTGGCAGGGTGGGTCCCGAGGACATATTTGTTCTTGCAGAACATTTCCTGTCTTCCTGGTCAGTTGTGAAGAGAACGGCTGCCGCATTTTCTCCTTGCCAGGGGTTTGACCCAAGCCCATAGTGTCAAATAACCCTGAGTTAGATCTTCAGAAAGCATGAGTCAAAATAAATCTTCCCTCCTTTTTTAAAGATTTCTTGCTAGGAGAGATGGTGATGCACTCCTTTAATCCCAGCTCTCGGGAGGGAGGCAGAGGCAGGTGGATCTCTGAGTTCGAGGCCAGCCTGGTCTAGAGAGCCAGTTCCACGACAGCCAGGGTTCACAGAGAAACCCTGTCTCAAAATAACAAACAAAACAAATTATTTGTTTGTTTAATCTATCACGTATTTGGCTAGCAGTGAGCAAAAATAAAGGACAACAGAGACATGAACACATTAGACAAGAATACACAGGAATAAAGTCATACATGTCCACTTACACATAACATGCAATATATCTGGGATGAGGTACACATGTACCTACACTTCTCAGTAGCTATTCCAGATGCTTCCATGTGGGTGGATACAGCCCTCCAGGTCAGCAGTCTACCCTGTACCTGGGGGAGAAAGATTCAGAGCTCCAATGTTGTCACCCAGCTTTCCCTCACAGTAACAGAATACCTTCTGAATAGCCGAGGACGAACTTGAATGTCCGATCCTCCTGCATGCTGGGATAATAGGCACATACGGCTATGTCCTCTTGATGACATCCTGAGGGTGGAAGCCAGGGCTCCCTGTGTGTTGAGTGAGCCCAGCACCACTCCTAGACACTGTTGCTTTAGTCAGGTGAAGGGCCGGGTGTCAAAGTGAAGAAGCCTCTCTGAATAAACTGCTCATAGCATGTCAGGGCAGCAAAGAGAAAGGGGGAGCATCCCCTTGAGGGTGTTCCTTGATGACCTACTGACTTCACAAACCCCGCCCTCCCGCTTCCTCACCTCTTCCCAGTAACTCCATCCAGGGCAGCCAAAACCTACAATACCAGAGCCTCTGGGGACAGTCAGTAACTGACCCTTAGTAGCCAGGTTCACGCTGGGTTTCCCTTTCCACAGGCCCAGCCTGGACTTGCTCTTAGCCTCCATGTACCTAGGTCAGAGTCCCCAGGCTGTGTGACCAGCTCCGACGGGGTGCCCCTAGCGGTTGGAACCCCTTTTCTGCCCAGTTGTGCTACACTAGAGGAGTTGGGGATTAGCAGTGACAAGTTTGGGTATCTGGTGGCCTCTCTCAGCATTTGAGGACACCCTGGCTCCTGTGTGTCATCAGTTCCTAGGTTCAGTGGGGCTGGAGAGGTGGGGGTTCAGTAATATCAGAATCAGGGGACATTTTCTTTATCCCCTCCTGTCTTAGTCAGGGTTTCTATTCCTGCACAAACATCATGACCAAGAAGCAAGTTGGCATACTGAGGAGTTCCAGGTTGGCCAGAGACTCTGTGGCATGTATCCTTAATCCCAGCACTCTGCTGGCAGAGGCAGGTTGGTCTCCGTGAGTTCAAGGCTAGCCTGGTCTACACAGTGAGTTCCAGGACAGCCAGGGCCACATAACAAGGCCCTGTCTCAAAGATAGAAAGAAGGCCCAGGGACTGAGAAATGGCTCAGAAATCACTAGAGCACAGGACCAGAGTTTGAATCCCAGCACCTACATTGGTGGCTCACAAAGGCCTATAAACTTTAGTTCCAAGGGATCTGAAACCTTTCCTCTGCCTCTGTGGGCGTCTGCACACTCATATGCTCATATACTCATATACTCATATACTCACAAAGACACACACAACCTAAGATAGAGAGCGATAAAGAAAGATAACCACGACTGCCACATACATGCACCTGGACACGTGTACATCTGCCTGGACATGCAGTGCATGTGTGCATGTATGTTCACAAACACATACACTCCTGCTTGTTGCTAGGAGAAGTTATTTGATCAACTTATGAAAAAGAAAGGTTTTGTCTTGGCTCATTGTTTCCACCTACTATGCGCTGCGCTGGTTCTAGCCCCATTGCCTGGGCCTCAGCTAATGCAGGAGCACATGGTGCAGAAACTCCTCTCGCCTGGCAGGAAACAGGAGGAAAGCGCCAGAGGCCTGATAGTTCCTAAGACCGCACCTCCAGTGACCTGCTTGCTCTTGTCAGACCCCAGCTCTAAACTGTTCCCTTCCCTCAGTAGCTCCGCCCCTGGTCATTCCTTAAGTGTGAGTTCTGGGCAGAGGGTAGCTGGGAGCACTTCCAAACTGAAGCTAAGGCATCCCTTCCATGCAGACCCCCAGGATTCATGGCAGGTGACTTAGGTCCAGGGATTGAGGATCCAGATCTGCCCAGGCAGAGCCTGGTGGGGCGCCTTGCCTTTGGCTCTGTGGGTTCGGGCACAGCACCGGGCTTTAGTCCTGATTATTGCATCTCACAGCGGCGAGGCATGAAAGGCAAGGCTCGAAAGCTCTTCTACAAGGCCATCGTCCGAGGCAAGGAGATGATCCGAATCGGTGACTGTGCAGTCTTCCTGTCAGCCGGCCGCCCCAACCTGCCCTATATTGGCCGCATTCAGAGCATGTGGGAGTCGTGGGGCAACAATATGGTGGTTCGTGTCAAGTGGTTCTACCATCCGGAGGAGACCAGCCCGGGCAAGCAGTTCCATGAGGGCCAGGTGAGTGTCCCTGCTGGGAAGTGAGAGAGACCCTGGTATGTAAAGGTAGACCCGTGGTTCATTTCTGCTGATGTGATAAAATACCCTGAGGAAAGCAACCTCGGGGAGTAAGGTTCAGCTCTGTGGGGAGTCACGGTGGCAAGAGCATGAGACAGCGCGACTGTCCGCAGTCGGGCAGAGAGAAGGGGCTCATTCCTGCTTAGTGTCCAGCTCCTGTAGGCCAGGGCTCCCTGCGCAGGGACTAGAGCCGCCCACAGTGGGCTGCGTCTTCTCGCTGTAATTAACAAAATCACGATAATCCCCACCAGATGTACCCACAACCCAGCCTGACTTAGTGCCTTATTGAGACTCTTCCCAGATAATTCTAGGTTGTGTCAAATTGACAATTAAAAGCCATCACACCGTTTGAGGCTGGGCATGCTGGGAATAGTGGCCCAACAAGTGGGAAGGTTGAGTCCAGGGAGTTTGTGTGGTGACCCTGGGATCTCAGATGGGAGGAAACCAAGGCTGAGACTTATCCTCTTCCATCCCTCCCCCAGCACTGGGACCAGAAGTCAGGGCATAGCCTCCCTGCAGCCCTGCGGGCCTCCAGCCAGAGGAAGGACTTCATGGAGGTAAGGAGCAGCTGTGGGCTCTTGGTGCTGGGGTGCAAGCCCCGTCTAGATGGGGTGAGTCTCAAGCTTTATGCCCCTACCAGCCTCCCTCCCTCTCTCCCCACACCCCTCGTCTGTGGCTGTGGGCTACTGGAGTCCCTGTCTCTGTCCCACCTGCTCACTGAATCTGCCTTTGGCCCAGTGCCTCCTAGTGCCCCTTCCTTTCTGTGCCTTGCTCTGGCATTTATAGGCGCCTCTGTTCATCTTTTCTTCTGTTGTTTCTCTCATTTTTATTTCTTTTCCGTGTCTGCTGCGCGCGCATGTGTGGGTGGGGGGAGGTTCACTGTCGCCACTGGGAAGCTTCCTGATACCAACCCTAGAGCGCGCTGACCTGGCCGGTCTTACCAGCCAGCTCGCCCCAGTCCCGTCTCCGTCATCCAAGGCCGAGATTTCCCGCGGGCTGCCACACCCATCTGCTCCTTACATGGGTTCTAGGGATCTGAACATGACGGGGAAGGCATTGTGTCCGTTCTGACCTTTGGGCATCCTGTGTTCCCTTGCTACCTGTTTCGGTCCATCTCTTTATCTCTCTTGGTCTCTGTCTCTCTGTCATTGTCTCTCTATTGCTTGTCTCTCTCTGTTCTCTGTCTCCAGGTCTCTGCCCTTAAGGCATCCCAGGGTCTCCCTCCTGTTTCTTTCTTTCTATTTTTTTAAGATTTATATATTTATTTATTTTATGTATGAGTGCACTGATGGTTGTGAGCCATCACGCAGTTGCTGGGAATTGAACTCAGGACCTCTGCTCTCTCTGGCCCAAAGATTTTTATTTATTGTTATATGTAAGTACGCTGTAGCTATCTTCAGACACACCTGAAGAGGGCATCAGACCCCATTACAGATGGTTGTGAGCCACCATGTAGTTGCCAGGATTTGAACTCGGGACCTTCGGAAGGGCAGCCAGTGCTCTTAACCACTGAGCCATCTCTCCAGCCCCTCCCTCCAGTTTCTAACACCCACACTCTGCCCCCACAGCGCGCACTGTACCAGTCCTCCCATGTGGATGAGAATGACGTTCAGACAGTGTCTCACAAGTGCCTGGTGGTGGGCCTGGAGCAGTATGAACAGATGCTGAAGACCAAGAAATACCAGGACAGCGAGGGCCTCTACTACCTCGCGGGCACCTATGAGCCCACCACAGGCATGATCTTCTCCACGGATGGTGTGCCTGTGCTCTGCTGAGTACCGCCACCCAGCGGGGCCCACAGAGACCCCCTCCCCACCACTGCCATGGCGCGGGACCACGTGTGTTGTGTGCATGCCAGTGTGCTCATGGGTGTGTGCATGTGGCCAGGCGGACGTCCCAGGCAAGTGAGAGTGTGTACATGTGTGTGCCCGTATGCATGCACGTGTGTGCACACATGTGCACACATTTCCAGACCCTTTCTGGTCATCCCCTGGTGCCCTCATGCTGAGATCCCCCCCCACCTCAGCTGTCAGGGTCAGGCTCTGTTGTCCTCTCAGGGTCACCTCAGCGAGGAGGACTTCCCTCCAACACTTTGTATTCGCTTGATGAGGCTGCCCTCTCAGCTCTGGGCCTGTGTAGACTCTTTTGATTCTCTGGATGGGGTAAGGGAGAGTTCCAAGGACCCAGACTGATGCTTGGTACAGAGTTCAGCCACACCCAGCACGGAGCCCATCCAAGACCTCCTACCATGGGCCGGGAGGCGGGGGGGGGGGGGGCCCAACGCCAGCCAGCTTCACCAATCACCCGGGCATCTGGGCGTCTGCATGCCCGGCCTCCACCCTCTCAGGACAGCCTGGACTTGGGGAACAAGGTGGGAGGGCAGCCCAGGAGCATCACCATACCCCATGGGCCTCCCAGCCCAGACCCTTACACTACAGAAATCCCCAATGGTGCTGAAAACCGCGCCCATGCCCGGCACGGCCCGCCCGGCCCCTCCACCAGGAGGATCCGAAAGGTTACCTGTACAGTTTACTGTAGCCTGACCCTGTATCATACACCTTTAAATGGAGTCAACTTTTTAATTATATATATAAAGATAAATATATATAAATATATATATATAAACTTTTTAAAACTGTGAAAAATAGCTATGAAATTATTAAAAAAAACACATTCTGACGTGCAGAATATTATTTTTTATTTCCTGTTAGATCGTGAATGTCTAGCACCGGCTTCATGCCTCCCCCCACTCCCCCGTACCCTCGCCCCTGCCCATGTGTACTGTATGTGCCCCCAAATGGATGAGAGATGGAGATAGAAAGAGGGGGCCGGAGCCCAGCCCCCAGCTCAGCCCGAAGCACTTAACCAGTCCCCCTGTGCCTGCCAGACCCCAGTGGGGTCCCCGGAGGCTTTGAGCAGACAATCTTGAAGGAAGGAAAAGCCAGATTTCGGTTTTGTTTTTTCTTTTCTTTCTGGGGTGGGGGGTAATTACTGTTTTCCTGATTTTTTTTTTAAGTTTCTTTTGGAATTTTGTTTGTTGGCAAATTCTGTGTGATCTTTTTTCATAAAAAAAAAAAAAGGAAAGAAAAAGAGAAAAGAAAAAATTTAATTGGAAAAATACTATGTCTTTGGAGTGGCTTATTTTGGGGTCCCGGGATGGTAGGATCAGTGTGGAGGATCCAGGCAGGTCCCTTGTTCTGAAGCACCCAGAGATAGAGGCTGGAGCTGCACAAGACTGGTGTTCAGTGACAGGAACCCCACACGCCAGGGAGGGGGTGGCAAAATTCAGGGTGCAGCCTGGGACTGCTGTGCTGGGCAGAGATGAGTTTGGTCCAGCATTTCAGAAAGTTCTCCAAGCCAGAGTGGTTGTCTTGTCTAAAATCCCAGAGCAAGGGCCCGGAGAGATGATGTCTCAGGAGTTGGGAGTGCTCATTGCCCTTGCAGAAGATCTGAGTTCAGTACCCGGCACCACGTGGCTCACAACCATATGTAACGCTAGTTCCGAGGATACGATGCTCTCCTTTGACCAGGCTTCATGGAATGCAGACATACATGCAGGCAAAACACACGGATCTAAAACCTTTTCAGAGCTACAGGCTGGAGAAGTCAGTAAAATGGCTGCCCGAGTCCCATACCCAGAAAAACACGAGCAAGCAGGCATGGCTGTGCCCCCGGGAGCCCAGTGCTGATCAATCAGTCCAGCCAAATAACACGGGCTGTGATATCCCCCGGCCTCCACATACAAGTGAATATACTGGTCAAGCCCACATCTGGAAGGGTCAGGGTCACACACCTGTGTCTGGGTGGAGAACAGTTCTGGGGCCTGTGGAAGCTGAATTGGAGGGCTGGCCAGCCACAAGGGTAAGTCTGAACAGGTAGGCCGGGTGGAGGTTGACAAGTGGGAAGGTGGGAAGGCGGAGCTAGAGGTTGCAGGGAAAGAGTGAGGCGGTGGGTGGGAGGAGTCACGCTGTTGCCCTCTAGTGTCCACCTGTGGTATCACCACAACCTTGGTCTTAATTTCATCAGGCTGCCCAACTGAGACCCTCAAGAGTGGCATAGCAAGTCTCTAAGTCTGTCTTAAGGGACTTATGGGGCCCTCCCCCAAGTCCCCATTTTCCAATTCCATTGGAGATGCAGAACAGGGAAAGGAGGCCTCTGGACCTGGCGAGGCCGTGCGGTGAGTAACAGCATTGGCTATACAAGCAGGAGAACTGAGTTCGAATCCACAGAACTCTCTTCAAGAAATTAGTAAGGCCATTCCTGGCTTTGAGCAGCCTGCCTCCCAGCCCAGAGGGGTAGAGCCAGAACCAACACACTCCCTCTTCCTCCCCTTTTGAGCTCTTCTTCGTATGAGCCAGATGCATAAATTCATATATTCCCATCCTCACTAAGACCAGTGCAAGTCCCAGATACTCAGCACTAGGCACAAGAGCAGACTCCCGACCAAGCATCAGTTCTGAAAACACAAGCTCAGGGCAGGCGGGCTGTCTCATAGGCAGGACCACAAATGTCTCAGCATTGTGGGGAAGACATCCCATGAGGACCCCATTTTAATCTCCCCACCCTACCCGGTGGGTGGCTCACCTCCCAGCCCTCCCCGCCCCCCACAAACACTTCCTCAGCACAGAGGTGGGCAGTCTCTGCCATCTTTAATGGCCAGTGCGGTAGTCAGAGAACACACAGGTAGACAGGACACAGCAGGGACTGGTGCAGGGAGGTCACAGCTGGGGCCGGAGTGTGTGGAGAGGCAAGTGTCCCGGCTCAGCTAGAGTTCTCTTTGGCAGGAGTCCTTCAGCCAGTCCTGGCCCCATGACTCCACTCCTCACCTTACAGCTACTTGCCAGAGTTTCAAGTATGTCAATGTCATTACTTGACACTCTCTGGACAGGAGTGGGGCAGCCTAGGTCATGAGTCAATCTCAGCTGTCCCTGCATTATGGGTAAGTTGAATGGAACAGGAAGGAAATGGGACATCCCGGTTAGACGTGACCCTTAGCCTGTGCTCTAAGGGGTGTGTGTGGGGGGGAAGTCCTCCACCTAAGGGGATGGCACCCAGGTCAGCATTGTTGCTATGACTACAAGAGGCCCGTACAGACCTAGGAATGAGTTTTCCAGACTTAATGCTTTATGTGGGGGTGGGGAGTGGAGGGGGAGGGTTGTGAAGTGTCTAAGAGCAAGAAAGGGACAGAATGGAGTTGGGGACTTTCCTCCAAGATTTCTAATACAGGGAGGCGCCCCCTGTCGAGTAAATGAAAACTACATTGAAGACCATGGGACCCCATGGCGGGGTCATGCTGAAGGAAGTCAACTCAGACTGTGGTCAGCCATTCTGAGTGGCTTTGAGGCTGAACAGCCCTACCGCGATGTGGGACAAACGCTGAGCCTCTGGACACAGAGGGTGAAGGGCAGGTGTCTGACCAAACACAGGACTCAGGGAGGCGGTGCCCTGCATGGGGAAGACAAGTTCCAGCTGCTTTGGGCAACTGGGACAAGGTGGCAAGGTGGCATTAGTGGCTTAGGAGGTGGCCAGGACCCCGCAGGCACTGAGGCAAGGGTGGGAGGGTTCTCAGGCCTTGGGGTAACTGGCCCAAGCAGCCCTTCCTGGGCAGGGGGCAGGATCGGGTGGGCCTGGCTCAGGGGCCGACAGGGATGGAGTCGTTGGTGGTGGCTGTTTGAAAGCAGGTGCTGTGGGCGTCACGGGTGAGGCTGTAGGTGCAGTAGGCCACAGCAGAGCCGAGGGTCAGCCCCGACATATAGGACACAGTCATGGTGTTTCCTGTGGACAAGAGAGGCCTGAGTAGGGCGAAGAACAGCCGAGGGGTTGAAGCTGCGCTGTGCTGAACAATCTCTGTGGCCATGGCTGCTCACCTGTGCACTGTGGTGACAATTACCAGGGCTCCAGAGCCTGTGAGACCCTGTGTCCTACCACTGAGCCACGCCCCAGCCCCTCGCTGGGGGAGTCTAGGCAGGGGCTCTACCACTGAGCCACGCCTCAGGACTTATGCACACTTGGCTTCCTCTACTTGGATGCTGTTCCTTACAGCTTCCTGTACCTGTCTCCCTCATTTCTTCCTCCAGGAGTTTGCTCAAAAGCCAACTTCTCAGTAAAGATTGCTCTCTTTACATCAGGGCTCCCCCAGTCCTTGCATCTGTCCTAACTTCTCAGACTAAGCCCCTAGGACTTAACCACCGTGAAACACAGCACATCTGTCTGTTATCTGTTTATTGGCTATCTCTCAGAACTGTAACCCGGCAAATGTGGGCAGCATCACGGCCCCACTGCTTAGGACAGTGCTAGGTACACAGGCTCAAGCCCCTGGGTCTTACCTGCCAGTTCCCGCTGCTTGGGGCTCACTTTTCCAGCTGCCAGGATCATGGGAACACTGCCAAAGTAGCCATTGCTGATGCCCATTAGCAGGGAGAAGACACAGGGCCAGGCAGGGTGGCGGAGGGCAGGCATGCCACTGGGGTACACACACAGGATGAAGAGGGGGATGAAGACCACACGCAGGCAAGAGCAGGCGAGCAGGTGAGTGCCCCGCCAGTCCACGGGTAGGGCTGCCAGGATCTGCAGAGAGCCAGGAGTCCAGGATTATCCACTTAGTCATGAGCCTGTCTCCCCGCCAGGCCCTCCAGCAACCTTGACTTGGTCCAGCTTACCTCAGAAGGGCCACTCGGTCTCATATACCTGCCCCCTTTACAGTACTGGCAATAGAAGCTGAAATCTGGAATATGCTAGACAAACACTCTAATATTGAGCCACACCCCCAGCCCCTCACCCCCAATACCTCCCTAAGGGATTCTAGGCAGGGGCTCCACCACTAAGCCACACCCTAGTCCGTCACTGAGGGATTCTAGGCAGGGGCTCTACCACTGAGCCACACCCTAGTCCGTCACTGAGGGATTCTAGGCAGGGGCTCTACCACTGAGCCACACCCCAGCCCCTCACTGGGGGATTCTAGGCAGGTGCTCTACCACTGAGCCACACCCCAGCCCCTCACTGGGGGATTCTAGGCAGGTGCTCTACCACTGAGCCACGCCCCAGCCCCTCACTGGGGGATTCTAGGGAGGGGCTCTACCACTGAGCCACGCCCCCAGCCCCTCACTGGGGGATTCTAGAGCCCTCCCAGTGAGGGGCTCATGGCGTGGCTCAGTGGTAAAATGCTTGCCCAACAAGGCCAAGGCCCTGGGTCCCACCCTGCATACTCCATAAAGCGTAGTAGCAGCAAACTGACCATAAAGAGACATAGGTCACCTGAGCTGCAGGGTGGTTGGGGTGCCACTGCAGTCCTGAACACCAAGCCCATCTACTTGTGTGACAGCCTGTGTCTGTCATCCTGGGACAGCCCCACTAGTGACTGAAACAGGAGAATGGGGCTGGTTCCAGCCTGAAGTGCAGTTGATACCAGAGAGGCCAGGCAGGGGCTACACCCCTCAGGACAGTGCTAGAGATGGTGACACTCATGGCTACCACTCTCCCCTCCTGGTACGAGAACTCACGCATACCCTCAGCCTGGCATTGCTCCAGAAAGACCAGAGCCTTCCTGGAGTTCCCCAAGCCACCCTGTGGCTTACCTTGCCCACAAAGTCCGACAGGTTGAACACGGCCATGACCAGGATGGGCAGCCACTCCCCCAGCACGCAGTGGCGGATCTCGGACTCCAGGCCAGGAAACAGGCACAGTGTAATGAAGTAGGTTACCGCGATGGACAGCATATCGGCCCAGATGACCCGAGCCACGACGTATCGGTGCAACAGCAGGGCTGGGGGGGCGGGGATCGAGGTGGGTTAGAGGCTGGTTGGTGTCCGTGGGGGTCCCTGCTGCCTCAGCCTGGGTGACAGCCACAGTATCACACTTACCTCTGAAGGTGGGCCAGCTCCGTTTGACTCGTGGCCGAGGCACGTCAAATCGCATGTAGACCCCACTGTTGCTGTGGGTCACCTCATGGGCTGGACTGTCCTTCGGGGACCTGCTGCTGGACAGGGCTGGAGTTTGGTGCTCCTGGGTGGAAAGGAATGATGGGAGTCGTGGGCCAGGGACCCAGGGCAAATGATGGAGCCACAGTCAGCTAGACATTAAGTTAACACCTACTATGTGTACTTCCTTATCAAGGGACAATATTTACCTGCCCTGCTTCCCTCTGACCAGCCTTAAGTCACTGGGGTGGGATGGGGTGTAAGGGTAATGCAGGATGTGACCACTAGAGAGCGCTCTAGCTTTCTAAACTGCAGATTGGCTAACCCAGGCTAAAACTACTCAAAGAGTCGGTATTAAGAGGCCAGTCTTGAAGTAGAGGTCTGTCTGTGTTGGGGTCCTCACGGAGAGGCAACCGCTGAGCTGTAATGGAAAGGATCTTATTACAGGATTCCCCTGGTTTCCATTAATCCCACTTTCAAGGCTCTGTTGATCTGCCACAGGTCCTGGGCTCTTCTCCCTGGCCATAGCTGGAAAGCCCTCACATCCTACTGTTCCAACAGGGTGTCATGGAAGGTGGCCCACACAATGGAATTTCTTAGAGTACAGTAACAGCAGCTCGAGATTGAGGGACCAAGAACAGGGCCGATCGGGCACCTGTGTGGGAGAAGGAGGCCAGGCCAGGCCACTGCACTTACAAAGTGGATGTCTCCTGATGCGACATCATGGTGCACTCGGTAGCCTGCCCGGACGGGGCGGCTGTCACGGGGCCGAGTGGTGTAGTAGAGCACAAAACGGCTGCGCCGCACCAGCAAGTGCAGCAGGAAGCACAGGAGCTCCAAGCCGGCAGAGACCAGGAAGAAGATGATGGTGCTAGCCCGCTCATCCGGGAGCAGCAGCTTCGTGAGGATTCGGCTCAGAGAGATCATCACGCCTGCTGTGCCTGGAGGGGTGGCGGCCGGAAAATCAGCGTTCCCAGTGCCGCTGTCACCCCTGCCACCCCTCCGATGCCTCTAATGCCCTTGCTCCAACCTCTCCATCCCATCCACCAACCCTTCCTCCCTGGATCTTATCCGCTCTATCCTTCTACTGTTCCGGGCCCCAACCCACAGCACCTGGTCCATACAGGCCCATCATCCTAGAAGACCACACCACCAGCATCCTGTCCAAGCCAAGGCTCCTCCTAGCCCCACCCTACTTTGCCAAGCCCCATCAGTTGCCAGTTCCATCTTGTCCGGGCTTCTCTCTAAGCCCTCCCCAGCCAATTGCAGGCCCTCTCCTTGTCTCCCCGCCCCCAGCCCTGCAGAATCTGCTCTCACAGCCCCACCCCTAGACTGCCTGTTGAACCATCCTACCTGCCTCAGCTCCCTTTCCCCCAGAATCTCCCACAACCCCTGTCATCCGCTCACACACCACGGGCAGCATCCCTGGGTTCTTGCTGGGCGTCCTGCCCTGAAGTGCTCCCCACAAGGAGGACACAAGGCTCCTGTCTTCCTAGGTTTGATGGCAAGAGGCCACAGACAAGCCACAGAAACACATAACAGTGGTACAGGGTGTATACCAGGGCAGAGGATGTGGCCAGAGCGGGAAGGATCAGAGCATCTTATCCTGGAAGGGGACAGTTAAGCCAGAGGGTCTGCAGTACATGGGAGTCAGACACACAGACTGAGACTGAGCACGTCAAGCAGTTAAGTCTTGAGTGTATGTGAAATACTGAGAGGTTCCCCCCTACCCAGAGCAAGGGCCAGCTGGAGGAGGGTATCAGGGTCAAGGCGGGCAGGTCTGCTGCAGATGGCGTGTGGAGGTTTGCCTAAGTTCAACCCATAGCCACAGGGCAATGTGGGGCTGGACTCCTTATGTCCACCATGAGCTGATGAAGATGGACAGGGCTCTGGGCAAGTCTGTCTGGGGGGGCGGGGCTCTTGGCTACTGCATTACAGTTCCAAAGCAACCCAGCGTCACCACACTCATGGGCCAGGCTCATGGATTCCACCACAAAAATCTACCAGTTTCGGGTATGAACATGACTGGTTGGTGGAGTTCTTACTAAGCATGCATGGCGTCCTGGTCCCAACACAGTGTAAAGATAGTATGGTGGCATGTGCCTAGAATCCCAACACTCAAGAGTTGGGAACCGGAGGATCAGAAGTTCAAGGGTATCCTCAGCTATACATAGTTGGAAGCCAGCCTGGGCTGCAAGAGACCCTGTCTCAGAACAACAACAACAACAACATATCTGCGGGCTTGCAAAGCCACCTGTGTGCTGGCCACCTCCCAGAAGTTAGCCCTAGGTGGTATGGTTTGATGTTCCAGACAGCACGTGGCAGAAGGAGCCCACGCAAGGCTGCCACAGGGCGGATGCCGAGAGCAGCCTCCAAGGATGATGCTGGCTTCTTGGCTCAGAGGGACTAGCTACAGAATAGAGGGCAAGACCAGGCCGACTCAGACTCTGCCCGGAGGGCTTGTCCAGGGGCCTTTTGGGGTCTGGGCACTGGGTACATTTCAGGCTTGAGTAAGGGTGCTGGGTGTCAGAAGGGGCATCTGCAGACAAGTTACAGAGCAGGGTGGTTGGTGAAGGGGGGCGGGGTCTGAGGAAGGCCTGGCCCTGAGTGGCACCAGCTGATGTCATGGGCTTGGGCGGGCTAACCCTCAGCACGCGCGCGCGCGCACACACACACACACACACACACACACACACACACAATGTTGCAAATTTCCAAAACTGAAACACTCCTCTTAGAGGAAGCGGGGGTGTGTTAAAAAAGACTCGGGGAGTAAAGATCTAAAGGTTAAAAGTCCAGTTGAACCACACCAGATTCTCAAGGCCCTTTCTCAAGATTAGCCAAGCAGTAACAATTACTAGGAGAGTCTCTCTCCTCCAGCAGAGCTGCCTTCGGGCTGTGCTGGGAGCCCCGGGAACACAGCTTTCCTGAGTTAACACCCGGGCTACCGTGGGCTTCTTAGTGCGGCTGTCTTTGAGTCACCCACACTCCTGTGAATAAACTCTCCATATCTAGATGGGGTGGAACTGGTTGTTGTTGTTGTTGCTGCTGCTGTTGTTGTTGTTTTTGGTGTGCGGATTGTGTGCCCTGTCTGTTAACATCCCCCAGGGAAAAAGTCTCACAACGGACATACAAAACATGCCCACCCTGCCTGCTCACTGCCACTGTGACTTCCCAATCCCACAAGCCGCTCACACTCTAGAACCCTGGCATACACAGGTGTGCGCATGCACATATCCGTCCCACCCAGGGGTGCATCTCTCACAGTCACCATCCCTAGTCTGGCGTGTGTAGGCCTTTCTGGTCCACCTCCCCAACCAGGGCATGACCAATGGTGTGTCCCCTTGGGGGGGGGCGTGTCTCAATACTCACTCTCTCCGGTCATCACGCCCTGCGTGTACCTCTTGGGCAGTAATCCCGTGTAGCCATAGAAGCTAGATTGCTGCACTTAAGAGAGAGAGGGGGACGTGGTCAGATACCTCGTGCCTCTGGTTGCTGCAGAGGCAAGGCGGACCTCCTTTGCTCTGCTGGCACTGGGAGGCGGGAGTGCGCGCCAGAGGCAATGTGAGGTTTACCACAGTCATACAGAAACACAGGAAGGAAACAGCATTGCCCCGAAAAGCTCACGGAGCACAGTCACCTTCCTGACCCTGGGGTTCAACATCACTGACAAGTCCTGGCTGATGGGAGCGGAGGTGACACATGCCTCTTGCTGGATGAGACAGGGCGAGCTTACTCTCAGCCTTTCTTCCAATAGCAGCGAGAGGGAGGCTATCAGTTGAAATGGGGCTGTCAAGCTAATCCCACCCCCAGTGGCTGCATGGAACACAGCCTCCACCTCCACTTCTGATGGGTTTGGACCAAGCAGCAAAAGCAAGAGAGATCTGTGCACACATGTAATGTCGGGAGCTGGAGGCAACAGGATTAGGAGTTCAAAGCCAGCCTGGACTGCATGAGATCCTGTCTCAATAAAGAGGGGAGTGGGCTGGGGATGTAGCTTAGTTAGTACAGAGTTTGTCTAGCATCCATGAAGCCCTGGTTCCACGCCCAGCACTGCACAAACTGGATGGTGTGGGGGGTGGGTGGGAAGGGGCGCACATTTTTAATCCTAGCACTAAGGAGGTGGAGACAGGAGGGGCAGGGGTTCAAGAGAACCAGGGAGCTGTATCCAAACCTGTGACACACGAGAGTGACCTTAGTGTATGTGACAGTCTGTGTGCATGTGTGTGGTGTGCACGCACCCTCTGGGGTAGACGCATGCCCTGGGTGTACAGTGTGCTGCCCGTAGACAGCCACAGAGCACTTGGGCTCAGCCCTCCTGGTGTATCCTGGCCCCATTCCCTACCTGTGCAACCAAAGGCCACAGTGCCCACGGCGGCCAGGTTGATGGCATAAGCCTGGTCATGAGAGAAGAGCTGAAGCCACACATCGCATATGCTGATAAAGAACAAGGGACCCAAGGCAAGGAGGTAGCCTGCAGGGAGAGAGCAGAGAAGCTGTGAGGGGAGTGAGCGCCTCACCTCCCGCCACTTTCCAGAGAGGTAAGTCTCAGACACTGTGGTTATCTGCAACCCCCCCCCCAACCCCAATATTAGACAGGTTAAAAGACTCCAGGAGAGTCTACGGGGGTGGTTCTCAACCTGTGGGTTGCGACCCCCTGTAAAGGTTTGAAAAAAATGACCTTTGTCCAGGGGTCATTTAACACCATCAAAACCCACTGTTATTTACATTACAATTCATAACAGTGACACATTTACAGTTGTGAAGTAGCAACAAAAATAATTTTATGGTTGGGGGGTCACCACAGCCATGAGGAACTCTATTAAAGGGTCACAGCATCAGGGTGGTTGAGAAAAATTAGTCTACAGGGAAATGGTGTGAGCTTCCTGGAGGAGGAGCCCCTGGAGATAAGTCTGTGGACAAACGGGAGGGCTTATGTAGGGACCTAGGGATGTAAGGTAAGACCACAAGAGCCAGTGGGGAGGCCCCTGCCGTTGTACTGGCGAGCATCCTTATCCTGACTTCCAACCACAAACCCTGCAATGGTCCTAGAAAAAGCTCCTGTTTCACAGGCAAGGCTGGGAAGCTGGGTGGGCAGGCGCCATGGACTAAGAGCTCGAAGGAGGAGTGTGGAGTCTCCCGAAGAGGACGACAGAGGGTGGCCTTGATTACCTGTGGTGATCCTAGTGTGCAGGTTCAACCTCTCCACCACAACGTTGTTTAGGAGCACAGCCGCCAATGCCACCAAGATATAGGTGAGGCTCATGTCAAACACGATGGAGGTCCCTGGATATAAGAAGGACAGTGACTCAGAGAGGGACTTCCGGCCTCCTCAATCACCCCTGCAAGGACTTCACTCTCCCCGAGGGGCTGATTTCTCAGAGTAAATCAGCGGATAGGCTGAGGCCACTCAACAATTATCAGTGGAGCCGAGGTTCTCACCTGGTCTGCCACCGTTGTCTCAGGCTAACTCAGCTTCCACACACAGGTCCATAAACGACATCTACTCCATGTCAAGATTTAAATGAGAAATGTCCCCCATGGGCTCACGGGCTTCAACACCTGATTCCCAGCAGGTGGCGCTGTTTTGAGAAGACTGCGGAACCTTTAGGAGGTGGAGCCTCACTGGAGGAACCAAGTCAGGGGAGGGCCTTAGGATTTTATAGGAGGAGCCTCTTTCTGTTCACACTCTGCCTCCAGGGTATAACTGCAATGTGAACAACCAGACTCTTGCCTTGTTCATGGAGCCTTCTCTGCCTGCTGCTATGCCTTAGCTCTCAGGATGGACCATATCCAGCCAACTGTGAGTCAGAATAAGCCCTTCCTCCCTTCAATGGCTTTTGTTAGGCATTTTACCATAGCAATGAGAAAAGTAACTACTACACTCCCCAAATAAAGGTATTCATGAACACCACAGGTATTCATCCACGCAGTGTGGTGCAGTAATCTGCTGGGTCTCCGAAAGGGTCCCACCCCTTGGGATTCCCAGAACGCCCCGGCCCGGGAAATGGGTGCTGAGATGCCTTTGAGAGCTGTGTGGATGTCGGAGGGACCCACCTGGGTACTTGTGGTGAAGATAGTCCACATCGGTGATAAAGCTGTTGTATGGCAGTAGGAATCCCACACCAGCCAGCAGCATGGCAAAGTAGATGGCGTGGTAGCGGTCATCTGGCACAGGCTCCTCTACCGCTAAGTGGGGAGACACCAGGAGAGACTAGAGCACACTCAGGTGTGGCCATTGCACCACAGTTGCTATCTACACCACCAGAGCCATTGCCCACCACCAGGGCCCCAGGCATCCGATCGCATCTACAAGGTCACAAACACCATGCCAGTGTTACCTTTCCTATCCTGTTCTATCTATCCATCCATCTGTCCGTCCGTCCATCCATCCATCCATCTGTCCGTCTGTCCATCCATCTATCCATCCATCCATCCATCCATCTGTCCGTCCGTCCATCCATCTACCCATCCATCCATTCATCCGTCCGTCCATCCATCTACCCATCCATCCATCCATCCGTCCGTCCATCCATCCATCCATCTGTCTGTCCGTCCATTTATCTATCCATCCATCCATCCATCCATCCATCCATCCATCCATCCATCCGTCCGTCCGTCCGTCTGTCCGTCCATCTGTCCATCTGCCCATCTGTCTGTCCATCTGTCTATTTATTTTTCAAGTGTGTGTGTGTGTGTATGTGTGTGTGTGTGTGCAGGTTCCCACAGAACTTGAGGTTGTCCCATTTTCTGAAGTTGAAGTTACAGGCAGTTGTTAGTCACTGGATGTGGGTGCTGGGAACTGAACTGGGATCCACTCAAAGAGCACAAAGAACTCTTATGTAACCTTTGAGCCATCTCTCTAGTCCCATCTCCTCTTGTTTCTAATTTAAATTTTAGCTGGGTGTGATGGCACAGGTCTCTAACCACAGCACTCTGGAGGCAGAGGCAGGTGGATCATAGATGTGCTCCTGTGCCTGGCTTTTTTAAAATTTATTTATTTTATGTATATGAGTACACAGTCATTATCTGCAGATGCAAAAGAAGAGGGCATCAGATCCTATTACAGATGGTTGTGAGCCACCATGTGGTTGCTGGGATTTGAACTCAGGACCTCTGGAAGAGCAGTCAGTGCTCTTAACCGCTGAGCCATCTCTCCAGCCCCTGCTCCCTTTAATTTAAATTTTAGCTGCACATGGTGGCACAGGTCTCTAACCACAGCACTCTGGAGGTAGAGGCAGGTGGATTATAGATGTGCTCCTGTGCCTGGCTTTTTATATGGGTTCTGGGGTTTGAACTCTTACTGGCTTGGCAGGTGCTTTAACCTTTGAACCATTTCCTGAGGCCTAGGGATAGCCAATGTCAATTGTCAAAGGGTTGGGGTTTAGACTCTCTGTTCCTGTTGGTGAGATTGGGTTAAGTGAGGTGGTAGGACGCACCCACCATACAGGTAGCACCAGTCCCACCGGCAGGGGCCCTGGACTGAATGGAAACAGGAAAGCGAGCTGAACAGCGTTCTCATCTCTCAGCCAGCCGCTGCTCCTGCTGCCACGTTGTCTCCCCAGACAGAATGCTGGGATCCAGGAACCAGAACGGACATGCAGTGATACCTGTGATTGGCCCTTTAGTGAATGGTGACAAACGCTCGTTTCTGTCCCCACTGATATAGCAGCTTTCTTTCTTTTTCCTTTCTTCTCCTCCAAGATCTCATGTAGCCCAGGCTGGCCTCCAACTCGTCATGTAGCCAAGGTTGACCTTGAACTTCTGATCTTCCTGTCTCTACCTCCCAACGGCTGGGATTACAGGCGTACATACCACACTTGATTTATTGAATACTGAGGATGAAACCTTGGACCACACACACGTTAAGCAAGCACTCCACCAACTGGGCTATGTCCCCATCCCCTGAACTCATCCCCTGAGTTTTAACTTTCACCCCAAGATACCATGATTCTGTCATTTTGGGCATAAAGAGTTGGCACTCTGGTCCTGATTCAACAGCCAAGGGAGACCTTTGCGAATGAGGGATAAATCCCAACCATCAAGAGCCTGGCAAGTTGCTGCTGTCTGTAGGAATGAGGAAGAATAAGCCCAGCATGAGAGGGACACTTGGCCTCTTGTGGCAATTCCATCCCACGTGTCACAGCTAAGGGGAGATCCCAAGAATCCCGTGCACGCTGGGTCCCTAATGCCCCAAGCCTTGGGAAATAAAGGCTCGGATACCTGTCAGGACCAGAGCTTCAAGCAGGGAAGTGTCTGCTGGCAGCACGGGAACCTGAATGAGCCGGTCATGAGCGGATGCTATGATCGCAGGACGGGTATCACTGAGTGTACAAGCTGGGGCTACACAGGCGGAGGCCAGTGGGTGACATCAGGTGCTTTACTCTTCCTCATGTTTGAGGCAGTCTCTCGCTGAGCCTGGAGATCACCAGTGAAGCTCGGGTTGGTTGCTTAGAGAAGCCCAGGGATCCTCCACTTCCCCAGTGCTGGGACGGTAACCTGCTTGGGACTTTTTATTTTTTATTTTTTGGTTTTTCAAGACAGGGTTTCTCTGTGTAGCCCTGGCTGTCCCAGAACTCACTCTGTAGACCAGGCTGGCCTCGAACTCAGAAATCCACCTGCCTCTGCCTCCCGAGTGCTGGGATTAAAGGTGTGCACCACCACTGCCCAACAGGTCTTTTTATTTTTGTTTTCAAAAATTACTTATGTGTATAAGTGTTTTCATGAATGTATATTTGTGCATCGTGCATGCTGGTGCCTGTGGAGGCCAGGAAAAGGTATCGAATCCCCTAGGACCAGAGTTAAGGATGGTTGTGAGCCACCATGTGGGTGCCCTGGAAGAGTAGCCAGTGCTCTTAACTGCTGAGCCGTCTCTCCAGCACCCATACCTTCTTTTCATGTACATCTTGGGATTTGAACTCGGGCCCTCTTGCTTGCACAGCAAGCACTTTACCTGCTGAGCCGTCCCCCTGGCTGCATGCGGAGGTCAGGGACAACTTTTGGAAATCAGTTCTTTCCGCCATGTGGATTCTGGAGATCATGGTTCAGTCATTGGGCTTGGTGGCAAGCTCCTTTACCCACTGAGCCATCTCACCGGCCCTTAAATAGTTTTTATATTAGGGATATTACACGCCCTCATCGGTAACACAAGCTATGTTCACAAAGGGCTGGAGGGATTGCTCAGTGGGTAGCGGCGAGTGCTGCCAAACCTCACAGCCTCAAATCAGTCTTCAGAACCCACCTGGTGGAAGAAAATCAACTCCTGCATGTTGTCCTCTGACCCCCACAACATGTACGTGCCCTCCATCCCACTCCACTAGAGTTATAAACAAATGACAGATCTCTCTCTCTCTCTCTCTCTCTCTCTCTCTCTCTCTCTCTCTCTCTCTCTCTCTCTCTCTCGTGGGTTTGGTTTCTCTGCATGTAGCACAGAGAACTAGCTCTATAGACCAAGCTGGCCTTGAACTCATAGAGATCTGCCTCCCAAGTGCTGCTATTAAAGGCATGCACCTCCACACCCAGGTTTTTGTTTTCCCTTAAAGATGTGCTCTGGGGCTGGAGAGATGGCTCAGCAGTTAAGAGCACTGGCTGTTCTCTCAGAGGACCCGGAACACCAATGTACATAAAATCAAAATAAGTCATTAAAAAAAAAAAAGATATGCTCCGATATTGCTAGCCATACTGAGGTTACAGGACCTGCAAGAATTGCTAGCATTTAGCAATGGCCTCTGAGGAATGGGCTCCCATGATTTCAGGGGCCCAAACATGAACTGTATCATGCTTAGTGGTAGCATGACCCTGATTTGGCTTTATTTGGGTAGTAAGTGTGGTTAAGGAGATGAGTTGGTAAGTGCTACACTGTGAGGTACTGTTTCGTTGCTCAGCAGCTGAGGCCTGAGGCTTGGCTGTTCCATGCCTCGTTGAGGTGCGGCCAGGGAAAGTCCTGCAGAAAGTGGTCTTTGAGTTCATTTGAGAGGTAAACGGCTCTGAATGGGCCTCGCCTAATCAGGTGAGGCTTCTGGCGACCTCAGCCTGGTCTGGGGATCCAGGCTGCTTCTCACCTGCCTGCTTTGTATACTTTGGACAGTCTGCTGTGATGAGCTGGGGTCGGTATGGCCCTACCAAGGGCTCGCGTGCTGGAGAGGGCTTGGCCATGCTGAGGTGATGTAGAGGTTTGCAATGATAGGTGTTTGGACCTCTAAGATGAGTTGAGGTCTCTCTGCAAGGAGGTGCTCTCACTCTTGGGAGTCAATAAGCCTGGCATGTCCTGTGGCTTCCTCCCATTTTCTGTCCCCTCCTGTGACACCTCCCTCAGGTTCCTGCCATTGTGGTCCCCTCACAGAAGCCAAATAGAAGCATGTGACAAGTTCTTGATTCCCCAGCCACTGAAGGCTTAAAAAACTCTCTGTCCTTTACAAAGTACCTGGCCTAAAGTACTTGTTAGAGCAACAGAACATGCTCTAAGATACTGGCTTCACCAGCCCTACTCTAGTAAGTCAGTACCTATAATAAATATCTATAATCTGTACATGTGCCCGAATCCATATCATGTCTATAACTAAGCTTTCTCCTATCCATCAACCATCTATCCATACATTCTCCATCCATCCTCTAACCACCTATGCATCCCATATCTACCAGCCAGCCGTCTATCCATCCACCTATTCATCCATCCATCTATCCATCCATCCATCCATCCATCCATCCATCCATCCATCCATCCTCCATCCGTCTATTCATCTTTCATCCATCAGTCATCCGTCTGCCATTCGTCTATCCTCCATCCACCCATCATCTAATCACCCATCCCCCTCCCATTCCTCAGTCATCCTTTTATCCATCCATCCACCCATTATCTATTCACTCATCCATCTTCTATTCATCCAACCACGCATCCATCCATCCTCCATCATCCACCCCACTGTCCCTCCACCCTCCATCAATCTACATTCATACACCCATATATCCTCCATCCATCCATCATCTAGATATCTCTCTACCCATCCGCCTATCCATCCATCTACCCAGTCTATGATCTATTTAATTGACCTATCTATCCACCCACCTATTGTTTAGCTCTCTGTCCATTTATCTACTCTCCTACTCAACCATCTATCAGCTACCTATTCATCTATCATTTCAGATATCTATTATTTATTTGGCTTTATTAAAACAAAGTCAAGTTATGCAGCCCAGGCTGGTCTAGGATTGTGGTAATCCTCCCTCAGCTTTCTGAATGCTGGGATTATAAGTCTGAGCCACCATACCTGGCCTTCTACTATCTATCTATCTATCTATCTATCTATCTATCTATCTATCTATCTATCTATCTATCTATCTATCTAATCTATCAAGCACTTCTCTATCATCCATCCATCTATCTATATCTATCTTCTATCTATCTATCTATCTATCTATCTATCTATCTATCTATCTATCTATCTATCTATCTATCTATCTATCTATAATCCATCACTTATCTATCATCTATGTATGTATGTATGTATGTATGTATGTATGTATGTATGTACCCATCAATCTATGTATCTATCCATCATTTATCTATCATCTATGTATCTATCTATGTATCTATGTATCTATCCATGTATCTGTGTATCCATCCATCCATCATCCATCCATCCATCCATCCATCCATCCATCCATCCATCCATCCATCCATCATCTATCACTTATCTATCATCTATGTATCTATGTATGTATGTATCTGTCACCCATCTATCTTCTTTCTTCTTTCCTTTCTTCTATCTAGCATCTCCTGGTTCTTTTTCTCTAACTGAACCCTGGTTGCCGTAGCCTCCAGCGCCAAGTGTGCCATACCTGTAGCCTTTACAGTTTAAGTCATCACTGACACCTAAGTCCTGCCTACTCCCTGGCCCTGTTTGCCAGGTCCTTCCCTCCACCATGTCTCTTGTCATCCTGGGGGCTGGAACTGAAGTGATTCCATCACTCTGCACAGGATCAGGTGTTCTTTGCAACCCAACGCGAGGCTCATTGTGCAGAACACTGCACAGGGACAAAGGGGTCGAGAACACGTCCAAGCCAGAAGCAGTACTACTTCAAACAACCATCACACAAGATGCTACCCTCCCAGGTGGCTCCCAGACAGTGCTAAAGGACACTGTGAATTTGCTGCAGCTATGTTGAGGCCTGTGCTTTGTCCCTCAAGAAAGTACAAAGTTTCCAAGCAAGCGAGAGATGGTGGTAGGGTTGAACCTGGATCCATCAACCCCAGACCTGCTCTGAAAGTCCAAAATGCACAGGTCATTTGGACCAGCTCTTCAGTTTGGGTCTCAGAGATGTTTAGGTCCTTGCTCCAGGTCACACAGCGGGACTGAAGAGCAGCGACTTGAACGTCATTGATACTCATTCTCTGCAACCAAGAATGGTTCGCTTTGAAGAACACAAATGAGAAGGAGACGCTACAGCCAGGGACTGTGCTGTGGATGACCACTAGCGGAGGTCACATGCCACCGACCAGAGCTGGGCATAGGCTTTGTTACCCTAGCCACCTACATCATCCTGACTGCCTCTTAGTCCCTATGACAACCTGAAGCTCCTCCTGCCCCAAAGAATGACCAGGGGCCATGTGGCCAGTCACTGCCCTGGGGCAGACAATGTCACTTACTCACCAGAGTCTGTGAAAGTGGGGACACCCCTGACTCTGATACCTGGATCCTGAGCCCCCTCTGCTGTCGTCTCCAGCTGGAAGTTGTCAAAGCTAAAGCTTGTCACCACACTCTGGCCAGATGTGGCTGCCACGCAGGGCTCCTTGAGGCGCTGGCTTCCAATGGAGCCCATGGCAAATCAAGCTGTGAGGAAAGGAGATGAGGCAGTAAGGGGAGGGGACACTGTGATCCCACAGATAATTCGTCAGGGTGACCTCACCCTGTCCATTCATTCCTCACTCATTAGTTTACTTTTTTAAATGTACTGAGGATAAAGCTCAGAGACACACAAGCTATATAGGTGCCCTTCCACTGAGCCACACCCCAGCCCCTCCCTGGGGGATTCTAGGCAGGGGCTCTACCACTGAGCCACACCCCAGCCCCTCACTGGGAGATTCTAGGCATGGGCTCTACCACTGAGCCACACCCCCAGCCCCTCACTGGGGGATTCTAGGCAGGGGCTCTACCACTGAGCCACACCCCAGCCCCTCACTGGGGGATTCTAGGCAGGGGCTCTACCACTGAGTCACACTCAGCCCCTCCCTGGGGGATTCTAGGCAGGGGCTCTACCACTGAGTCACACCCAGCCCCTCCCTGGGGGATTCTAGGCAGGGGCTCTACCCTTGAGCCATACTGATTATAGTCCTACCTCAGTGTTTCTTGCTTCAGTTACGATCTACGAGCCCTTATTTTTGGAGGAAAGGGGAACTGTGGCTGGGAAATGCCCCAATATGTACATAACCCCATGTGCATGGAGTGTCTGGCTTTTCTTCCTTTAACTTTCATCAGGTGAATTTTCAAACTCTTGAAATTTTTATTTGATAATGAGAAGATACACACTCTTTCTGTAGCATACGGCTTACAATGCAATGGTAACATTTGGCAGTGGACCCAGACCGTGGACAGAGACAGCCTCTCTTTCTCAGCAACACAAGTGAGAGAAGCGAGCCGTGGAGGAAGTCGGAGGACCCACCTCTAAAGGAGCCACCTTTAGAACTACATTGCTTGCTGCTGGACCTGTGGCACCAGCGTGCCCTGTGCCATAGCCACCTATTTCCATTTCTGCCAACTCTGCTGCCTCGGTTCACCTCTGTCCCAGATCCCCAGGTGAGACCTTCCCACCAGTTACTGAATCCGGCTCCTGGGTAAGTCACCTCCCCGTTCTCTAACTCTTGACAGAGAGGTGTTAGGGGCAGAGACGTGGTCTTCTTGGGGCCTTGGAGCCTGCAGCATACTTAAGATCCGGGACCTAAGGAACTCTACATCTGTTGGTAATGGCCCAGTACTCATGGTCGGTGGACAAGAGGCAGGAAACTTCTTTTTCTGAATGCTAGGAAGCCAGGTGAATCTCCCCTCCAGTCTCCCTGAAGGGCCCTTCTCCAGTCACTCTGGTCCTAGCTAGCCATATCTGGATCCGGGAGAAACTTAGAAGGGCTTAAGGCACAGCTGGCTTGGGCTTGAATGACAGTGGCATTGGGTACAATCCAAGTCTTGTCGGTCACTTAGCATACACTTCCCTGATCTCCAAAGGCTCTGGGTTAGTGAAGGCTTAGAGTTACTGGGTCAGACTTCTGCTTGACAACCTTAGACGGGAGGAGCTGGGGAAGGGGGACACTGTCGGAATGCCATTCACAGTGTCCCCCGGTCCACCGGGAATGGAAGCTCAGTCCCGGAGGACACCCGAGATCCAAAAAGCCTGGCTCATCTTCAGTAGGGGCTCCCATGATGCAGTCTCCCAGACAAGCCAGCCGGCATGAGAGGTTTCTGCCTGGCTGAGGCCACACCATCCGGGAAGGCGGACGTGTTCGGCATCCTGCCAGGCGGCTTGCTCTGGCTCCCAGCGTGGCGGGCAGCTGCCACCTACACTGTCCCCATGGCTTCCATCCCAGCCCCCAACATTCAACATCAGGGTCTCAGATCCCTCCTCTTCCTATATCCACTTTAATTAAAATTTAAGGGCATGCAGATAGACAGGGGAAAGGAAGCTTTCCTCTACACTCCTGACTTGGGACCCTTCAGTGCTTGTCATAGAAGCACTGTGGATGACATAGGACATTTACTTAGTTTTCAGCCCATCCTTGGCACCAGGGCACCCACTTAGAGGCTGAGAGAGTACTTCACAGAGAGGGACTGGGTGGTTGCTAGAAAAAATTTAGCTACACACACTTGATGTTTTAATAGTGATGCAAGCCACCCCTAAGCACCCTGTGGGTCAAAGAGGGCTCTGAGCTCTCAGTAGTCCTGTAAAACTAGGCACACAGTGCCAGTCTACAGAAGAGACAACCAAAAAGGCAGAGGAAAGCCAAACCCTCAGCCAGCCAGACAGCTCTAACTGAACCCTGACCTGGCTGACCACCACCGGCCCCTCCCAGTTGCTGTAGAAATTGTCTCTCAGGACGCTTGTCCCACATGTGCACCCAGAAGGGGCAGAAAAATTAAATTTCACTTGGAAAGCCAGCCTGCTCAATCTCCTCAGGCCTTGAACTTCTGTCTCCAGCCACAAGTCTTGTTTACTAGATGCCCTTGGATGCCCCTGTCCCGTGTCCAGATGTTGTTTAGGGAGTCTCCATGCGCATTGTAAGGCTCCACTCCCCGCTGCAGGATTGTGGGTTTTGAGCTACTTCGGGCAGCTCCTCTGAGTGTCAGGGGACAGATGACTGTAACGTCAGTGCCACAGACTGGTCAAGGCCTGGGATGCCCGCAGGGCAGAGGGGTAGCCCAGGCCCATCTCTCTCCGTGCTTTAGGTTCCTACACAGTCCCGGACACTAGCAGACCCTGATGTTTCTTCCGCAGGCAGCCCTAGCAGTATCAAAGTTGGACCCCGCCCCACTGGGCCACCAGCAAAGAGAGACTTCAGGGGCAACTCGGAGGTCGTGACCCAGTGCCCAGGCCCCGCCTCTGTCATAACATTTGCAGAACTAGAAGGAAGCTGGCTCGGCAGAAGGGAGTGATGGAAGGGCATGGGTCCGGAAGGAACTTCAGGTGCAAGGACCCCTGAGGTGTGACCAAGGGAGGAGACAATGCCGTGACCCGCCTCGGCCAAGGCCACAAGCGTTTGTCCCCTTCTAGAGCCTGCGTCCCGCTCTGGCAGCTCGGATGCAGGGGATCTTACACTGCGCGAGGGTATCCATCCTCCCCGGACAAGGGGTGCGGCAACCATCCGGTGCCTGGGAGGGCGGAAGGGGGAGGCGGCGCGACTGGGGCTGCGCGCCGCAGACAAAGGCTCCGACAGGTCCCCGCCGGCGTCTCCCTGCCACCTCAGTGGCGACACTCACCTCGGCCGGCCCCAGGCTGGGATCCTCGGTGGTTGCCCGCCGCCCGCGCCCGGACCCTTTGCGCTGCGCCCCGCTTCTCGAGGCTTGGGCCGGGCGCGGCGGGCGTCCTCCTCGGTGTCCCGGTCCGCGGGCCCGGGTCCGCGAGCGCGTGCGGGGGGCGCAGCAGCTGCGGCGAGCTAGCCCGGCCCACGCCCCGCCCGCCCTCCTAGCTCCGCCCACACAGCTCCGCCCATCGCGCGACTCCGCCCAAGTCCCGCCTCCAGTCGTACTTTCCACATCCAGATGCCCCGTCCCGTCCTTGGGACCCCGCCCCTCACGTCACGCCCACTCCACAGGGCTCCACCCAGGTCCGGCCTCCAGCGGGGTCCACCTCCACTCAGTCTCCCAGTCTCCCCGCCCGCGCTACATCCACTCTGTATGAATCCGCCCCTAAGCCCCTCTTTCTCTCCTATTCACTCCGCCCCACCTCTACCTGCGCTCTCCGCTCCCGGCCCTACCCAGTCT